>CAOJBK014748441.1:0-12751 GCA_948294925.1 Codiaeum variegatum
ATTCCTCTTTTATATATATATATATATATATATATATATATATATATATATATATATATATATATATATATAATCTTTTTTTATTATGTTTTATATATATTCATCTAAATATGTGATAAAATATAAAAAAGAAAAGAGCACAACCAATTGAGGGCCGAACAAATTAAAATTATAAATTATGTATATACAATGTTTTATTGATGTATAATTATTATAAAAAAAAAATACAAATTGAGGTATAATACCAATTCTTGTTTCATGTTAGAATCTCATATTTATTCCAAAGATTTAAGCTTTTAGATAATGAAGTTTAAACTTTGATTTCTTTTTACTATATAGAATTATTATTTATTGCGAAATATTTATCGATTTATTTGCATACATAGCACATGCCACTTTGCAATTTGTCGATCCCTGCTTGTTGTGCTTAGTACAAGTTGGTCGGTTTAACCTAATTTTTTCGTTCAGCTAAGCTAGACCTAAATATGTGTGATCATGATCACCATAAATTAAACAATCAATTAATAATGAGGGGGAAAAGAAAAACGAAATTTGTCCAAATTAATCAAACTGCAATTGTTTCTTTTTTAATGAGCGAGCTAGTTATAGTGTTTGTGTTTTTTACCAATCAAACTGCATTTGTTTATTTCTATGCTTATATTTTTATGAGAATAAAAGTTTCATTTAAGAAAAAAAATTATAGAAAAAGTCTCCTCATGTAGCATTTCTTGCTGGCAGAAGATTAGACATGTCCTTCACCACATTCCACTTGATGCCATTGACAGCCAATTTCTTCCAAGCAACTAATTTCTTTTTACTAAGAAATTCATTTATATATATAAAATACATAACCCAACACACGGGACTTTATTCTACTAGAACCAATTTATTATTTATCATATGCAACGCTCTTATGGATATATTATCCAACGAAATTTTCATCATAAAAGAGCAATCCTATTGCACAAATGCCACAGTCAAAGAATTTACTTAAGCAAAATAATTGTTATGAATATACTCCCAATGTCTATAATACAGAAATCAATTCTTCAATTTTAGCAAGTAGTTTGGTGTAATTTTTTCATAAATTCTACATAGAAATATTACAAAATATAGAAATAGTTTATAAATAAGAGGATGTTGCACTTTTAATAAAAGAAAAAAATAAGATTTAAAAAAAAAAAGAGGAGGTTGCACTTAGTCAATTATAGTTTTGTAATTTTATACAACTGGATTCCAACACTTATTTATTAATATGTCCTTTTTTTTCTCATAGACTTTAAGACTGTACCAAACCCTCAATATTCTTAACATTAATTAATCAAATACCACATTAATTAGAATCAAAATTAAAAGACATATTAGAAATTTTTAAAAAATCAAATAAATAAATAAAGTAACATATTTTTGTAGTTTTTTTAGGCTAAAATAGAGTGAAAGTGCTTATGGTACAAGGCTAATAAAGAAACATGTGCTTCGACCAAACAACTAAGAAGTTGAAGCTTGAAGTCCATAAAAATAAGAAAGAATGAGAAAATAACTGGGACTCAGTGCGACGAAACGAAGGTTGAGCCCTATAGTGTGGGCCCCATATAGTCTATCATCTTCGCATTTTCAACATGGCAGGTTCCACCTGAAGCCACCTCTCTCAGACACATCATCATCATGCCCCATTAGTTCAATGAATATTCACTTGATACAAGAGGACATGAATCACTCCCAAGAAGGGAGCACAATCCTCTCCTCCATCAGCTAAAATTTGGCTTAATTTCATGGTGCTAGTTGTCCACCTTGGGATCAATCACATCCAACACTATTAATAGGTAATGATGGGAGTTTGTTTGTGGCTATTAATCACATCCAATCTCTTCACTCATCACAAAAGGATTTCCGAAGAACCAAAGATGAGATCCTAATCTAGGTATGAAGTATGATAATTGAAAGAGAAAGCAGAAGAAGAAATGAAATCCAAAATAAAATGAATTCATTTTTTGCCTCCTCCAGGTGATTCTCTTTAAAAAAAAAATGTTTTAGCTTCAATTTATACCCTTTTAAAATAACCTAGGGTCAAAAAGATCCTAAAACATTCAGGTAAACATAATTACTCAAAAGAAGAGTAACGGGGCACTGGGAATGGAAGTGGGGTGCTAGGCTTCAAGGACTAAAGGATATGGTTGACTCATAGGTCACTGGGATTCCCAGTGTGGTGCTAGGAATGGAGACTAGGTGTTGGGAGTTAGCCATAGGTCGCTAGGATTGGCAGCGGGTCCCTTGGGCTGACATGTCTCCTATCATGCTACGTCACTTAACCTATCATGCTCCAACACTCATCCTGTCGTGCAACATTTCGTCAAATTTTTCATTTTTGCTCCAAACTTCTGTTCTCAAACATAATGCTTGTAAAACATGATAAAGCAATCCTTAAACAAATAAAATAAACAAATTAACTAAAACTAACCTGCATGTATAAAGTTTGACTTAAAAACACTATAAAATGCATGCTAAACATATTCAAAATATGACAAAAAAAAACTATCCTGCAATTAAAATTTGCTTGTCCTCAAGCAATAATCATGGCATACTAATTTAATTCAAGGCATCAATCAAAATGAAGCACTCAAAGACACCTTATTTCCCCATTTCTCCCAAACTCTCATTGCAAAATCTTTCCATATTATATGTAAACACACTTTACAATGAACTGCATCTTCAAAAATATGATAGAATCCATCAAAAACTTCTTTATTATTATTATTGTTGGGATCCTTTTTTTTTTTAGTAAAATGAAGTCTACTTAACATGATATGCCAAAGAACATGTTCCCCAAGGTAATATGTTTCCTCCCCCCACACTTAAAAATCTTGCTTCACCACAAGCAATATCAACACACTCAACTTTTATAAAATGACATTCAATTTCTCAAAAACCTTAATAAAGGACAAAACAGATGAAAATTATAGTGAAAGGACAAGATGAATTTAAGTGTTTTCAAAGAAAAGGGCAAGATTAAAAGTGGCTTACTAAAGGAATTAACATTAAAGGTTTACCATTTAACTTGAAGGGTGAAACCTAATGGCTTAATCATTTTAATACCTGAATTGAAATTATTATATGGTCTCAAAAAGTATATATAAGCAAGCTCTAGAAATGCACAATCAAAATGTTACACACAATTGCAATAAAGAGAGTTATTGTGTAAGCTCAAAAATTCTCACAGGAATGGAAAAGTCTTATCATGATTTGTAATGAAATAAGCAAACAAAGATGTTTTAAGATCATAATAAATGCAAAACATTTGAAACATTCATACTTGACATTGCTTGTAAATTTTCCTCATAGCACAAGACAATTCATTAAATCATCAAATATGTCATAACACAACTAAAAGATAAAACAATATTCAAAGATAGGACTAGTTAAAACACCGAGTCAAAATTTAAAAATAATTTTAATGACAATGATGGGTAGCCTCCCATCAAACACTTCTTTAACATCATCTTAGCTAGACATTTTGGAAGACTTTAAGAAACCCTCAATCCCTTAATTTTTTTCACTCCCTTTAAAAATGGCTTAACTTTATGACCATGAACTATAAAAATTTTATTTGTATGAGAGTTAACCAATTCAACTGCTCTAGAGGGATCTACCGTATTAACAGTAAAAGGACTACTAGAGTGGAATTTAGATTTACCTTGATAGTGATGCAACCATGAGTTACAGAGAAGTACCTTCATACATGTTTTAAGGACTTCTAGACACGACTTTTATCATGCAAAGGTTTGGTCCCTTCCTTGTTCATTTGAGAACTCCCATATGCTTCTTTCCAGAGCTCACTCAAGTGTAGTACTTTCTTGTTAAAGGCATTCTGCAAACAAACATCTAAGGCAGTAGTACTAAAACATTCAATAGAAGAGCATTCTTCAATAAATGATGTGGGGGGATAGTCATATTTCTAAAAATGGAAATTTCTAAATTATGGCCCAAACCATTCATGGTCAATTCCTCATTGTTAACATCAATAATTGTATTAGTGGTTGCCATAAAAGATCTTCCCGATAAGATATGCAAGGATGACCTATTGGACAACCCATCACACATGTCCATTACCATAAATTCTGCAGGAACAATCAACCCTCCTACTTTCACTAACACATCTTCTATGATTCCTTTAGGAAATGTCAACGACCCATCAACTAGTCTTAAACACATTTTTATGGGTTTAAGTTCTCCTAAATGCAACTACTTATACAAGATATAAGGCATCAAATTAATGCTAGCACCTAAATATAACATCCCCTTAGCCTCTTCACCATTTCCCATACTTATTTTAATAAAAAAGCTATGAAGATCATTTTTTTAGGAGGTAGTTTATGCTGAAGTACAACACTAGCTACCTCATACAATATCACTCTCTCTACCTCTTCCAATCTTCCTTTCTTAGAACTAATCTCTTTGTAAAACTTACCATAAGCAGGCATATTCTTAACAACTTTAAGCAAAGGTAGATTTATACTTACCTTAGATAACATTTCGAAGAACTCATCAAACTGCTTATCTTTCTTACCATCTTTAAGGAGGCTTGGAAATGGAAGTGGAGGATTGTATGAATTCTCTGCCTTATGAAGATTTGATGGAGAGTGTGCTTCGTTCTCTTTCTCCTCCTCCTTTGAAGTTATCATAGGCTGAAAGCTTTGTTTTTCCTTCTCTTGTTTTCCATATCGAACACTTGTAAACTTAAGATCAATACCAATATCATCATTAGTTTCCTTACCATCTCGTAGAGCTGTTATAGACTTTTCTTGCTTTAGCTAGCTAAGAAGTTTCCTTTGTTGGTGTGATTGCAATTTGACCAACTTTATTTTCCAATTTTCTTATTGATGCTTCCAAGGATTCAGATCGCATATTTCTGGCCTCATGATTTTGAGCACTAACTTGAATGAAAGCATTCAAGCTATCCTCTAAAGATGATATCTTTTGTTGTTGTTGGTTTGATGATTCTCCTTAGAACTAGTATCTTATGTGCATCATTTGAAATTGAGGTTGTTGTTGTCTCTCCATGAAAAGTTTAGATGATTTTTCTGACCTTAGTTGTAATTGTTAGAAAATGGGTCCTTGATTGACCTAGATTGGATACCATCTAAAGCTTTTGCTTGCTCTAGCTTACCTACATAGGAATCAAAATTTGAAGGATAAATATTACCATCATGACCAAATATACCACAAAGACCACATACCTTTTAATGTCAGCAAATGTGTTTCCCTTCATGGATATAAGCTTTATCTCCCTAATGAGCTCAACTATTTGCAGAGCCACATCATTCTCAATAGCTCATTCTTGAACACCCACTCTTCTTCCTCTTATACTTTTCTGTTGAGAATTGGCACCAAGCATTTCAAATAAATCAAAGATCTTCTTAGTAATTTTCTCTACCATAACCCCTCTAACTACACTATCAACTATGTTTTGGCTTTGAAATGTGAGCCCATCATAGAAGAATTAGTTGTGCAGTTACAGTAGATAGAGATGATGTGAGCACTAGATCTATAACACTTGAATCGTTCCCAAGACTCATAAGAAGGTTCTTCTTCCATTTATGTGAAGGTTACAATCTTTAATCTCAGTTAAACAATCTTCCACTGAGAGTAGAACTTCCCTATAAAGTTATTATACACCTCCTCCTAAGTGGTCAATGAGTTAGGAGTAACTGTTATCAACCATGATTTAGCACTATCTTTCAGCATGTAGGGAAAACATCTCAGCCGTAGGTGATTTTCAGATAGACCTTATAGAAGGAAGGTTTAGATGGTAACATTGAAATCTTTGATGAAATTCAATGTGTCTCAAATGTTGAAAGCATGATAACATATATGTTCTTTAGCTCATAATTTTGGGTAGTCTTGTTGGGTCTAATGCATGATGGTATGGTGCCCATGATTGGATGAGCATACTCCGTTATGGTGCTTTGTGAATGTTATTAACAAAAAGGACAATATCTCCTTCTAAAGATCTTCTCCCCTGCATATAATTTTGAAAACAAATATAAACAAAAATAGTTAAAATGAAACAAACAAATTTGCCTTGCAATTCCCTGATATCGGCGCCAAAAACTTGTTTTCCTCTAAATATACTATCAAAAAGTGATCCATCAGTATATGGAACAATTGTAGTATATCGAGGACACTCAAGGTTATATTCTCTCAAAGAATTACAAATGAAACTATTTGTTTCGTTCTAAAACAAATAAAAATGTAAAAGGTGTTTGTTTGATTTGAATTGCAAGAAATAAATTTGTAAATAAAAAATAAATGGTAGATGAAGATGCACATGCTTTTTTAATGCAATGAATTATGAATGTATAAGGTTTTTAATATGATTATCAATCCTCTATGTCCATGAATAAACCCAATTGATTATGTTAAACCCTAGTTTCTAACAATTTAAAAGATAGGAATTAATCTATTAGCAACTGCATTCATAAAAATCAATCTATTAATTAACTTAACTAAAAACTCAAACCTAAAGTCAATACTCATATTTCTAATTCATCTTGAAATCCCTAAAAGAACAAATTTGAGAATCAAACTCCATATCTCGATTCTTTAACAAATTTAAGAATCAAACTTCATCTTTGGATTCTTCATTCAATTCCTAGGTCAAACAATTGGTAGCTAAGCAATTATCTATAATATTCAATCAATATAATTAAAAATACAAAGAACAATCAAAGAGAATTAATCCAATCACATATCATACAAACCCTAGACTAGAATAATTCTAGTTGAGATAATAAGGAAAGAAATGATAGAGACTTTTACCCCAGTAGGAACGTGTAAAGACTTTGCATAAGTTTTATCAGCTCCAGTAATGTCCCATTCAACAACTGGGACATTAGCCCCAATCCTCTAAGAGAAAGCAATTGCTTCACCAATTGGCCTCTCCTCGACAACCAGAAAATGTAGCAAATCAGAATAATCATAAAAGGGATCAAAAAGAGAAAAGGGCTAAAGAAGGAAAATTACATTTGTTGTTGAATAAAGAGCTTCGATAGCTTATGCGGAAGCCCCGAATTTAGAAACCCCCTCTGCAATAAGGCAACAAGCTAAGCATCATCCCCAAGTTGAAGGCATGCATTTTGGACCAGAGTCTCCTTCCCCGCAGCTAAAAAAAGAAGAAGAAGAAATGATAGTTAAAAGAAGTTTAAATAAATAGTAAAGGAAAAAAAATAAAACAAGGCTAAAGAATTAGAGTTACCAATTCCAATCCTTTGCATAGATTTTATTGATGAAGTGCTTCACTCATACCTCGCCCCTCTTCTTTCCCCCAGGGTACACCATGCGAAGAGGAATCGCCATGCAAAGGATATCAGTTCTAGCATACTGTCTGGCCTACAAAGAGTCAGGTATCCTTTTGTAGAACCTATTGAGAGAAGAAAAGGAGGAACATGAAGGGAAAGAAATAAAAGAAGAAGTAGAGGTTGATAATGGTGAAAGAGGCCTCTTAACTGTTAAAGACTCAGCTAGTATCCGAAGGCCTCAGGGGTATAAAAGATATTAGCATATGAGTATATAACTTCTTTAGAAAGGAAAGAATTGGCCTTTGGATCCTCCAAGCCTTCGACAATGAAGTAGATGTTCACCAGCTTAGCTCTTTGAGCTTAAGAGTGACATTCTTAAAGAAGTTGGAGAGAAAATCACTAAAGTCAAATTAGCCTTTAACAACGTTCTCAATTTGGTCCACTATGCTGTGAGAGACAGAATTGGAAGTCTATATCCCAACAACAATCTTTTCAAATTCTTTGTATTTACCCTACACTCATACTTTCTCTCTTTATTGAAGCCAAAATGCATTGACTTCATAGTAAGAGTAGCAACAACAAATGAGTGGAGGAACTAAGCAGTTCTCTTTATCATAAAGCAAAGAAGCTAATTGTCAAAATCCTCTTTCATAGGTTATATAGGCCTTTTGGAAGGAGTAACTCTTGAGCTTTTAATAGTAGCAGTAGAGGAGGAGGGTACCCTTAAAGCCACTCTAGGACTCCCATAAACAGTAGCACGAGATACTTTGCAGAGGTGCATTCAGAGATAGTTGGCCTCTTTTTTATGTGCTGGTCAAGATAAGGATACTTAGCTTGTTAAAGACAAAGGTGAGAAATGCATAATGAATTTCCCCAACAGTTCACACCTTAAGTTGGCCGGTCTTAAAGTAGCAAACTAGCAGAAGGGTAGGGAAGTCAAACTTCTCCAAGGCCTAGATATCTACCTCGAAATAGCCAAAACGCATGAAGATATCATGGTTGATTGTCAAATTGACTGGTTCCTCTAAAAAATAACAAGCCAAGTTAGAAAATAGCAAAAAACTAAAGCAAAGGAGGAAAAAAAAAGTAAAAAGACATACCAGTTAGAAAATAACATAAAACTAAAGCAAAGGAGAAAAACATTAAAAAGGCATACCTGTAATAGAGTTAAAAGACAAATGAATTGACAACTTTCCATATTTATCTCTCAAAAAAGAATACTCCCAATCTTCTCCTCATTAAAGAGTTTCTTAATCGATATTAGTGTCAACAAATGTTGTCTATTCATATCAGAGAGAGGAGTATGCAAAACAACAAGCTTTCATAGATCCCTGAATACACCGCTAAAACTGAGGCCATCTTTGTCTCTGCCAATGTGCTCGAGACCTAAAATTCCTCTATTCCATTCCACCAAATTATTATATTTGGTAGAGAAAGTACCCTTGTTAGGCTTAGATGAAGACATATACACCTCAAAATCCACGATGTTAGGAATAAACCCAAAGAACACTTAGAAAAGTTCAATAGAAGGGTCCTTGATCCCCAAGGTGAAGCATAACCTTTCAAAGCAATAGGTGTCTAAGATAGATTTGAGGGTGACATTCATAGGATTGACATGAAAATGGGAGAAGACCCGATAGCAAAAGTGAGAAGGAAGGAGCAGAAGGCCTCGGAACATGCAGTCATAAACCACATTAATTGATTTTCCCTAATGGGAACACAAAGATTAGGGTCAGAATGGAAAACCATATGATTAAGGATGGGATATGAGTGAATAATGACTGGTGAAGCACTCTCAAGTTAGGTTAGAAAAATGGCCAAGTGAGGCTCTTTATGGGTTTCACAACCCTCCATCAAGAAGCAACGCTCTTGTAACAAAATCCTCAATGGGGAGCAATCCTTACGAGCCACCAACTTCACTTTGTTATGAGCAATTGATTAGTTAGAAAAAATGAAGTAAATAAGAAAAACATGAAAGAAAAAGCAATAAGGAAGCAAGGAATGCATATAAGAAAATTTAGGAGGAAACCAAGGTCAAAAGTGAGAGAGGGAGGTCAAAAGAAGGACATATATAGAATCTCTCTAAGGCCTTCCATCTTCCCTGACACAAAATGACACGTGGCATTCAGCTCAATGGCTAGAATGACACCTGACAGTAGAGAAACCCTTCGAATTAAAGTATGTTTTGACTTTAAGCACAAAATAAGGCATGGTTACAAATGTTCAAAATTAATATTTCTTGACAATATTGAAAGACAAAGAATGGAACCTTGAAAATCACATCAATGCGACCAAGGAAAACAACTTCAAGCAGAGAACAAGTGCTTGGAACTAAGACTTCTAAAGATTTTAGCAGGCAAAGCCCGAGCAACGTCAAGATAAAACCTCAACAAAGGGCTAAAACATCAATGCAACTAAGGAAAACAACTTCGAGCAAAGAACAAGTGCTCGAAACCAACACTTCTAAATATTTTATCAGGCAAAGTCCAAGCAATGTCAAGATAAAACCTCAACAAAGGGATAAAACACAGTCTTTATACTAAAAAGATCAAGGCGAACACAAAAATCACCTTCGATTAAAGAAAATAGCTTAACGTAAAAGAAAGATCAAGATTCCCTAACATGTTGAAGCAAGTTCTCGAACACGAAGTATTAAGGGGCCTTGGTATAAAATTTTCACACTGAAAGGTGTGAGCTTTCAAGAACGAAAAACCCTAAAAGGTGTGTTAAGTTTGATCAAACCAAGAGCTCGAATTGGTAGCCCTTCGCTCTTGGAAGAGAAAAGGAGCCTCATATACGAATCTAGTAAAGAAATAAGGGCTTGGGCCAAACAACTAAGAAAGTGAAGCTAGAAGCCCATAGAGAAAAGAAATAATAAGTAAATAACAAAGACTCAATGTGACAAAGCAAAGGTTGAGTTCATGATGTGGGTCCTACATAGCCTTTGGCTTCATGCCTTCGACATGGAGGGGTCCTACTCGAATGCATCTCTCTTAGACACATCATGATCCTTTTCCCATGGTTTCAAGTAATATTCACCTGACACTGGAGTATACCATTCACTCCCTTAAGGGAGGGACCACAATCCTCTCCTTTCATCAGCCAACACTACCTATTCACCTTGGATTACATCTAACACTATAAATAGGTAATGTTGGCTATACATTTCAATGTATGTTCAACCATCCCTACTTTCTCAAAACCCTAATTTTCTATTCTTAATAGTTTCAAGGAGTTCAAGAGCATTGCAACCCTTACATACTGACTCGAGTGTTTGAGGATTTTTGTCAGGCATACAGCTTGACCCTCTAATTAACATTTGTGCATTGTCAGACCCATTTCAAAGTATTCAAGCAAGGTTAAATCCTGACATCAACTTGTTAACTACTTAATTAATTTTTAGGATTATAAATTAATAAAATAAAACAAAATACACCTAAACATAGTGATTATGATTAGCACTCGCCATTATATTGATAGAACTTAGATGGAAATATAATAAAAATTATATTATTATATTATGATAAAAATTAGATATTATTTCTAAAATTTTTCATAAGAAAATAAATTTATATTTACAATTACAATAAAAATTGAAATTGCCTAAAATTGTAGTTGCAACCATATATCAACTGAAATTGTAATTATAATTGGAACTGTATGAACTATGAACTATAACCGAATCGTAAGATTTAAGGACAAATTAAACATTGAAATTTAAGAAGGTTAGAATAAGAGTGGACCAATAAGAACCGATAGTTCCCAATCAGATACATCTACAGTAATTTTAGGAAAAATGCTTATCTCAATATATGGAAAGGGACTAACTTTAGTAGGAATGTTTAGTTGGAGTGTTTGGAATGAAATAAAATGAAGTTAATTCCATCTAATGTTTGGTTGGATTCTTTTAGTATAGAATTTAATACTGAAGAAATTAAACTCATCCCTAAATCTCTAGAATCTCATTTCTTCCCAATTTCAAAGTTCTCAATCAATATATTTTATTTGTATGAATTTCATTTCATTATATTCCATTCAATTTTAGGCACTCCATCCAAACACTTCCTCCCAGCATATGAGATGGATTTAATTGTGTTGCCTATGATAGGATCAAGACTCATTTATATCACAGCAACTCCATATTTTGTAAAATTCCGGTTTTAGCTAATTTATCTGTACAATTTGAATAAGATTCTAAATAACCAAAAAAAGTGAAATTTCAGTGCAAATTACAAGTTCTATATAACCATAAATGTGAAACTTTTCAGAGGAAATTAATCTAAACCGCTCCCAGAAATGCGTAAACTCTGGATATTTGTATCGGGTCCCTTTCATGTTTATGATTTAACTAATAAAAGACCATTGATTATTGTTTCAGAATATTCCAACCAAAATTTGGAACTTTTACCTTACGAGACTCGGATAATGACTGCTACTTTGTGTAGCATAGCTCATTTTTAGCCTTTGTCAAATTATATTTATAGGTATTTCCATTATTGTTTGGGTCAAAATCTACACGAATAATGGCAAAATTTGCAGCGTGATGCTGCTTCATTACAAATCTAACATTCACTCTTTGCTAGAGATTGATGATTATGTCGCAAATTCTAATTCTCTAGTTGTATTACGCATCTAGCTCACCTCATCTTACTTAAGTGATAATTCATATTTGGATTTCTTTTCATGATTCATCTTAAATAGTTAAAAAAATCCTTAATTTTTTTTAAAAAAATAATTTCAATAAGAATTATGAAAATAATAAAAAAAATGTTATAAATTTTATAAAAAAAAATACTCTAATTTATAAAAAATATTGTATTTTTTAAAGATTTTTTTATAACTATAAAATTAACATTCATTTCATAAAACTATTATTTTTTTATAAAATAGTTCATATTTTTATAAAATTAAATTTTTTTATTCAAAAATAATTAGAACAAAATTACTTTATTTGTAAAAGAATAAAAATAATGTGATTTTTGATAAAAATGCACTTTATTTCTCACAACAAAGTAAAGTTTATTTGTTTGAAAATAATCTAAAACAATTCCTAACAATAAAGGACAAGATACAAGAACACCTCAAGCAGAAATGGACAACCGTTTGAAACTGCCGATTCTTGTCCGATCCAGTTCCAAACTCTATGAATTTTAACCTTTAACCTATCCTTAAATCCTACATTCCAATTATAGTTTATATTGTTCCTGTTATAATTTTGCTTGACATTCACATACAGTTAGGGGTGTATAAAAAAAATCCAATCTGACTAATCCAATCCAATCTAATTGATCTAACAAAAAAAAAATTGGAATGGTACTATTTTGGATATGGATATATTTTGTATTGGGTTGAGTTGAATTGGATTGATTTGGTTTTTAGATTAATAGTATTTTAATAAATTTTATTTTAAAAAATTTATAATAATTATATAAATTAAATTATTAAAAAATGATTAT
>CAOJBK014751173.1:0-10066 GCA_948294925.1 Codiaeum variegatum
GCTCCTCCTCTCTCCTACCCTCGGGTGTTTGGAAGAGTCGGGTACGAGCTGGATCAATAGTTGGGGTTTCATTTGTCTATATTTCGAGAAGGTTCTAATTTTGTAAGAGTCATAGAAGTGGGGTTAATGTGCCCATAACAGCGTTTTGAATCTCCGTTGATAGGTCTAGGGCTGCACTAGTTGAGGCTTGATGGGGTGTGGTCAAAATAGGGCTCGCTTGCGTGTTTCTAAAGAGATGTGTCCGGGCTTGGAAAAGGACCCTAGGATCAATAGTGGTATTGGTATGGGTAGGTGGTGGAGTTTCTTAGTTATTGGTACCCGGGTGTTGATTGGGTGAATGGTCAACATTATTATTCCTAGCGTTTTGAGGGTCATCCATCACTTGTGATCCGGAATGAATTAGGCTATTTGAGATCAGGAAAAGTATTCAATGAAAGATTGAGGTTTCCCACAGATGGCACCAATTGATAAGTCATTGACTTAACAACTTCTGATCTCTGGGCTGGAATCAAATGGAATATGGAGACCTGCACAAGGAATAACCGTAAGCTAAGAGGGCTAGGCGTGTTGCCTAGTAATGATCCTCTGATGCTCAAGTCAGTAATGGATTTATATGCTTTGGACTCACTATGAATCCTTTAGAAAGTATATTTTGGGTAGTTTAAGGTTTTGTGAATATACCTCAAAAAGTGTGACATCATGTACTATATATAGTAATTCTTGGGGCCATGTGGCACGTTGTGAGTGGTCCACGTGGCAGTGTCTGCGCTGAACACGACATGATGCTTATAATGCCAGTAGCACTCTATCAATCTCTATATTATCATCCATATCTCTCCAATAAATTGTTTTGTCTGAATCCATGATTGTATGTTGAGTTCATTTTTTATCATGCATGAATGCCTGAAATAGGAACAACAAAACTAAGCACAACACATTATAGGTTCCACTTCCTTTTTTATAAGATCTTTTAAAATTGGATCAATTTTTTTTTTAAATCACTCAAATAGACATTAGTTTTCACAATTAATTTTGGTTTTTGGTTAAACTTTGAACATAGTGGTTGATAGTAGGAGTCCACTTGGCACGATTCCCATGGCTAGGTTCTAGGGCATTTAGTCACCATCGAATGTCTAGTCCTTTTCATTGGCATGAATTAGGTTAGGAAACTAGAACTAGTACTTGAGAGCTTGATTTTTCTTCTTGGGAAACAAAACAAAAAAAAAGTGCATTCGTGAAAAAGTATTTAAAAAGAAAATGAGACTTTAAAAATTAAAACATATTCCGTTGGTTTCATATTGTGAAAAGCGATAATTAAAAGCGAAATCATGAATAGTGCTAGTAAGTGGCTAAACAAGGCCATGACTAGTTGAGTAACTAGGGATCGGTGCCACAAAGCGATTACCTTCGTGTCAAAAGACAAGTGACGAGTTTAGCTAAGTTGTGTCCCTTAGAAAAATTGAAAGTTTCACGTGTGTTTGCACATAGTGTAGAAAATTTTCGGTTCCCAAGAAAGATCGATTGAGTAAACTCGAGGAATGCTTAGGTTGAATGACTTAATGCTAGCCATGTTTTTTAGACTAGACATTTGATTATGTGATTGAATTGCCTTGGAGCTAGGTTGTGATAATAGTTCCTTCATGAATTCCGAACTCGATTGTCATGTTCTTAGTTTAGCCATGAAATAGAAGTGTTGTGAAAACTGGTTCTCTATCCAAGTGAATTTTACCTTTTTATTTTGTCTCAATTTTTTGGTCTTTGATAATTGTGAGTGGAAGTTGTTTTTTTATTGTGTTTAGGTTTGCTTGAAGATAAGCAAAAGTCTAGTGTGGGGGAGTTTGATAATGGCCAAATATACATAGTTTTTACTCCATTTTTTGGCCATTATCCATATCCAATTGCGTTTAATGTGCTTATTTTAGTGTATTTTCAGTTCTTCCATGCCAAAACACCGATCCAGGGCTAAGTAACACAGAAATTCAGAATTGGCATGCAAAAGGAGCAAAAAGGAGCAAAAACCAAGTAAGTGAAGCAGTCACATGCATTATTCATGGGCGTGACCAATGCTCGTGAGACAGAAGGCAGCCACTGTACTGGAGGAATAAGGCAAGATTTCAAATAGCAGTAAACCTTTGAGTCACGGGTATGGGTTACGGCCATGACCAATGAACGTGAACCCTCGGGTTGCTTCTATTTCTTAAGGTTTAAATGAGGGAAAAAGTTATGGGTATTGATCACACTCGTGACCAAAGGTTATGATCACGCAAACTCCAACACTATAAAAGCACATACTGCATAAGAAACAAGGGTTCTTAGAGTTTTTGCTAGTCCTTGGTTCTAAAATCCTAGCAGAGCCAAGTTCGTGGGAAAACACATCAAGGAGCCAAGTTTGAGTGAGATTAGCACATCAAGATCAAGTTCCAAGCAAGATTCAATAAGGGTATTAATGATTTTGGGTTTTAAGCCAAGATTCCATATGGGTTTCTTAGTTCCTTTCTCTTCTCTTTCTATTTTCTGTTATAATCTTGTAAATATGCACTAAATACTTGTTTACTTAGATTAAACAACTATTTACTATTTGTATGGATTAATCACATTAATATTGAATGAATGTTTAGGTTTCTCTTCAAACAATTTTTTTGACTTATAATTTCTGCATTTTCATCTTCAATAGCATGTTTGTTGATGATTATTATTGCTCAATCTTTGCTAGAGATAGAAAGTTTGGATTTTGAACACTCAAAAACATTTGGTTTTGTTATGCTTCTTACTACAGATAGAAGTATAAACCCCTAGGATTCATTGTTTTTCACTAATTTCTTAATGCTTTTTTCTATTTGATTGGTTGTGAGAAGAGATTCCCCTTTTTTTATTTTACTTAGGAATTAGGAGTTTAATCACTTGAGAAAGGATTAAACCTAGCTTTTTGTGAAAAACCCCACTTGTTGATGAATTGAAATTTTCATTGGTTTATTGATTGTCCATGCAAATTAGTCAAACATGAGTCGAAATCTAGGTAGACGTTTCTCATTCTTGTTTGTTATCCTTGTGTTTGGTGTTTCCTCTTTAATTGCTTAGTTAGTTTAGATAAAATTTAAGTTTTTAGTCATAAAAAAAACAATTTATTAGTGAGCTAGACAATAGCATAAGAGATTAAGTTAGTGATTGGTTGATTGAACCCATGAAATCCCTTGGGAGAATGATACCAACATTCACTGGTTTTACTACTTGATATGGCCCCGTGCACTTAGTGGTATTATAGTGTCGGTAGCACTCTATCAATCTCTCTATTATCATCCATATCTCCAATCTGTGTCAAGTTGGCTGTTAGGGATATGATTTGGTTTAATAATTCACACTCCTTTTTAATTAACAAAAACTACTATTTTAATTTAAAAAATAAAAAAAAATCAAGAATAAGAGTTGAAATCATGAAGCAGAAGTCTAAAAAAGTTTAAATATTGTATGATACGGAACAATAATAAGTAACGGCAGTAATTATTACATAGTAAAGCAAATGATTTCGACCTCTATAATAAAAAGGGCTTTATTATCCATACATATAAGAAAAACTAAAACCCAAATGAATATGTCTCATCTTGTGGGAGTGTTCTGTCTCGTTTTGTGCGAGTTTATAGTCTCGTCCTGTGCAAGTTTTCTTCTCTTATCCTCTTCACTCCCATTTCTGTTTTCTTTCTTCCTTCTTAATCTCTCTAAATTTCTTATTCACAGTGGAAGCTATGGAAGAATTATATAGAAAGATATCACTAGAGGAACAACCATCCAGTAGACTCACAGTTTCAAAAGATGTTATTAATGAATCAACTTCACTTCAATGGAGTTTTGTCAGTCGTTTTCTTACGAATAAGGATTATAATGTGGAGGCCATGAAGAATACAATGGCATCTTTATTGAGATCAGTGCGTGGTATTGTTATCAAGGATTTGGGTCCAAATTTGTTTCCTTTCCAATTGTTCCATGAATTAGATTTTGAGAGAATTGTGTAGGGTTCCCCATGGACATTTAATCAACATCTGCTTGTATTTGCACGGGTGAAACAAGGTGTACGTCATAATAATATTCCTTTATTTCATACCAGTTTTTGGATCCAAGTACATGAAATCCCCATTGATTTTAAGTCCAATAGTGTGGCAAGAAGCATAGGGGATTTAATCCATCCAATTACAAAGGAGGATGGAGAAATTATTACGCACTCGTGTATCAATCGATGTGCACAACCCTTGAAGAGAATGATGCAAATCAGGAAGAAAGGAGGTGATTGGTCTTGGATCAGGTTTAAATACAAAAAATTAACTACCTTTTGTTTCTATTGTGGATTTTTGGGACATTCAGACAGATTCTCTACTAGCCTCTTTGGTCATCCAGATGCAAAAACAACAAAGCGTTTATATGGGAACTGGTTGTGAGCCTCTATTAAGAAATCAAATGTGGCATCAAAATGGTTACTGCCAGAACTACCATCATTTTCTGATTCTTTGGCCAATAATGCCTCCCCTCAGTCGGTAACTGTCCCCCATATAGAGCCGGCAACTGCCCAATTGACAGTTACACAGGCTGATGATAATTGTCATTTAGGTGATGAGGATGGACATATGGCAATTGATAACTGCCCTGATGATAATGTAACTACAAATAATGATTTTTAAAACCCAAAACAAATATTATTAGTTGAAGGGAAACGACATCGCACAGGATCAAAAAAATAAACAAAAAAGGCAACAGTAAAACAAGGCTCTCATATTGACTGTATTTCAACTACATCTCAAGAAGAAAGTATTAATGGTATCAATTCAGATATAAGGGATGATCTCCTTTATCTTGATCATGAGCATAATTAGTTGGAATTGCCATAGAGTGGGAAATCAACGGAAAGTTCTCTTGTTAAAGGAGTTAGTCTCCTCTTGTAAATCCGATTTTATTTTTCTTATGGAAGTACGATGTAAAAGATCTGTAGTTGACAAAATCAAAAGAAAATTATGTTTTATTAGTTTTTTTTTTTGGTGATGACAATGGTGCTGGTAAATTGGCCTTCTTTTGGAAGGATAATTATTCTCATCACTTTATTGATGTAGTTATCTCTTTACCAAACTCGAACTCCTAGATACTCACTTGTTATCATGCACACTCAGAGAGAAAAAATGGCTCACAATCATGGAATTTGCTTCATAATTTATATAATCGATCTCCCTTATCATGATGTATAATTGGAGATTTTAATGATATCATGGCTTAATTTGAAAAGCGAGGTAGACACAGATAACCAACTTCTCTCATCCAAGGCTTTAATGTTGCAATATATGATTGTCATTTACAAGAGATTCAAATGATAGAGTATCCTTTTACATGGGAGAAAAGTCAAGGCACAATAGATTTTGTAAAGGAAACACTCGACTGTGCTTTTGTAACAAATTAGTGGTTTGATTGTTTTCCTGATGCTCGTGTGATTAACCATGATGTGCCTTACTCTGACCATTCTGCTTTGCAGTTACGTTTGATTCCTTTATCTCCTCCACATTTAAGAATTTTTTGATTTGAAAACTCTTGGACAAAGGAATCAGATTGTAGAGAACAAGTTGAGTATGGTTGGAATTCTTATAATTCTGGGTATATTATGGATAAACTTAAATCTTGTACACATCTTCTTTCTATTTGGGGTGATATTAAATGATGTCAGTTTAGTGGAAAATTGAGGAAGTGTAGGGATAATATTAAGTACTGGAAATGCAATTGTGAACGTAAACTCTTCCTTACAGAATGAGCATGAGAATCTTAATGTTTTGTTATCTCAATAAGAAGACTACTGGTAACAACGTTCAAAGGAATTGTGCCTTCCAAAAGGAGATGCAAATACACGTTATTTTCATCAATCTTCTAGCACTCATAAAAAGAGAAACAATGTCACTCAATTAAAAAAATGATGATGGAGTCTAGTGTAGTTGGGATATAGGTTTGAAGACACTAATTTATGACTATGTTTCTGCTATTTTCATTACAAGCAAAGGGGATGATTCTCTAATTTTAAAATTGCTACATTCCAAAATCACAACATCTCAAAATGCTATGTTATGTTCTCCTTATTCTGCTGACGAGATTAAAGAAGCTGTATTTTCTATGCATCCTGATAAGGCATCGGGACTGGATGGATTGAATGTGTGTTTTTACCAAATATTGGGATATCATTAGGGCTGATGTTACTGCAACATGTTTACAATTCCTAAACACAGGGGATTTCCCTTACTATATCAATGATACACTTGTTATTTTAATCCCCAAAAAATAATCAGTTGAGAAGATAACTGATCTCAGGCCTATTACACTTTGTAACATATTTTATAAAATCATTTCTAAAGCAATTTCAAATCATATAAGACAAGTTATTCATAGTGTTATCAGTGAATTCTAAAGTGCATTTATTCTGAGTTGTTTAATATCAGATAATGTGATGCTAGCCTTTGAAACCAACCACTCTTTGAAGCATAAACAACAGGGAAAGACGGGCTTTGTAGCCCTCAATATGTTAAAGGCTTACGATAGGGTTGAGTGGCCTTTTTTAAAGAACATAGTGCTTGGTTTGGGATTTGATCAACAATTTATATCCTTGATAATAAAATGTATATCTTCAACGTCTCTAACAGTAATGGCATCTAAATGTTGTTTAGAGCCAATTTTCCCACAACAGGGTCTCTGTCAAGGGGATCCATTATCGCCCTATCTATTATCCTTATTTCAAAAGGCATGTCTCTTTATTTATCTTGGTTGGAACATAGAGGCATCATTCACATATGTAAAGTAGCTCGAGGTGCCTTTTCAATCAAGCATCTTCTTTTCGAAGATGATGCTTATTTATTCTTTTGAGCAAATCACTATGAAGGTTCAACAATTCTTCAATGTTTACATGATTATGTGGAGGCTTCTAGATAAAAAAATCAACTATGATAAATCATCTATCACATTTAGCAATAATTGTGATAAAGCATTGAAAGTTGATATTAAGTTAATGCTAGGTGTTCTTGCTCAGAACTTTAAGGAAGAGTACCTTGGACTCCATTTGTTTATTAGGCACAATAAATCTGAAAATTTTAGTAATGTCAAAAAAAGGGCTTGGAAATGGATTAAAAGTTGGAGGTGTCACCTTCTTTCTCGAGCAGGGCGTGAGATAGTTCTGAAAACTGTAATTCAAGTCTTGCCTTCTTATATAATGTTCGTCTTCGCTCTACCTAAATCTCCTTTTGAAGATATTGAGCGGATGATGAACAAATACTAGTTGAGATCATCTTCCGATTATGGTGCTATTAGATGGAAGCACTGGGGTTCTCTCTGTCTTCATAAATCAACAGGTGGGATTGGTTTTAGAAAATCATACCAGTTTAATACAACAATGTTGGGCAAACAAGTATAGAGGTTATTGATTAATCATTCCTCTTTCGTGAGTTGTGTCTATAAAGCATGCTATTATCCACAATCATGTATTCTCTCTACTGAATTGGGTGCCAACCCCGGTTACATTTGGCGAAGTGTTTTATAAGCACAATAGCTAATTCGCCAGGGGGCTAGAAGATTGATTGGTTCTTGTACATCTATTCTGATATGGGATTCTCTTTGGCTTCCTTTTGAGAACACACTGCTGATTCAATCCCCTACTCCTAAAAATTTAGTGAATGCAACAGTGAGTTCCCTAATGTTAACTAATGGTTTGGATTGGGATCGCGATATCTTTAATGATTTATATTTTGCTACTGAATGTGACTTAATTCTTCAAATTCCATTGGGATTATTTTCTACTGAGGACAAATGGTATTGGTTTTATGAATGAAATAGCCAATACTCAATTAAAAGTAGCTACAAACTTTTAATGGGTGATCATGTATCTATATCTCAATAATTATTACCTGTACACTATAATAAAGTATGGTCATTGTCATGTCCTGCCAAAGTTAAAAATTTTATTGGAGATGCTTGATGGATGTTGTCCCAACGTATCTGAATTTATCAAGTAAAAGAGTAGATGTGGGAATTTTGTGCCCAATTTGTTCTTTAGAAGTTGAAACTATTTTTCACATATTAATTTCATGCCCATTTGTAAGACAAATTTGGAGAATAGCTAATATTGGATAATTTCATTCGCTGAGTAATGATTTTGTTGAAGCGTAGACTGCTTGCTGTTTCGTTCTTGATATTGGAGAAATTTCACTTTTTTCCACTTTATGCTGGTTCTTATGGAATAACAGAAACCAAGTGGTATGGCATTAAAAAGAAATGCCTGCTATTATGCTCTTTAGCTGTGCAATAGCATATTTATTTTACTCGGGTGCTGCAAACTCCAGCAATTCACAGCAATATGAAGATCACAGCAAAGTGGCATGGTCACCACTTTCAAATGGTTTTCTCAAATTGAACTTTGATGCTGCAACTAGCACTTTACTTGGTAGTATAGGTTACGGTTGGATTTTGAGAAATAGTATGGGCACGTTTGTAGCAGCAGTAAATGGAATTCTTTCAAGTTTAAAGGATCTTTTTTGAGTTGAGAATATGGCTTGTAGGTAGGCACTTCTTTAGCTGCTCAATAACAATTTTAATAGTGTACATATAGAATCCAACTCCCAACTTTTGGTAACTGCAATTTAATTCACCATTGGGGATTATTATTAAAGAATTCATAATGTTAAGCTCCAACATTGTAAATGTTTCATTTCATTTTGTTCGAAGGTATGTGATGCGTGTCGATTTTGGTCACGCTGAGATTGAAGTGCTCTGGTTGAGCTGGAATGAACCTGCACAAAACAAAGGAATGGTCAGGGGTGTTGGACATTGTGTCCAGCGATAACCCTCCGACGCTGTAGTCAGTGAAAGGGTTGAATCACAAATGGAATAATGTGTAGTTAAGAGCTTTTAGAGGATAGGTTTGCATTACCTTGTTCAGGTTGTGGATGTATGTATTTATAGGGTGTGAAAACCCTGTTCAAGGGGACATGTGGCACTCTGGGGTGCATTGACAGTGTACCTTTCCATGGGGCCTGTGACACCTGTCTGCTGTCAAATCCCGAACCTCGAAGGTCGCTAGTGGACAAAGCTTAGGCTGTGCTTCGGGTGGTTCGGGTTCGAACTGGACTAAATGGTGTGGGTTCAGTCTGAATCCAACTAAACTATTGGGACCAACTTAGGCCAAAGCTAGGTAGTATCAATTGTCCCCTCGAAGCATAGCACTTGAAGGCTTGGCAGCTCAAAAAGTGCTGAATATGAGTCTGTGAGCTCACTGATGGAGGCATAGGACACTGGTGGAGCATGGACTCTCTGATGGAGTCTTAGGCTTGCTAATGGAGGCTCAGACTTGCTGGCGGAGGCCTTGGGTGCGCTGGTGTAAGTTTAGGCTCGCTGGTCGAGGCTCAGGCTTCACAGGCAGAAGCTTTGTGATTAGACTAAAGGGACGTTGCATTGTCCTATCTTTCGACCTTTTAGCTCTGTTCCAAGCTTTAGGCTTCGCTTTTTTTTTTATTTGTATAGCTGTATACTTAAAAATATGTAAGTCATTTTTAATCAATAAAATGGATTGCAGCTTCGCATTTCCTCTAAGCTTATCTTGTTATTTCTTGCTTTGTGTTCTTTTGCTTGTCATCTCTATTCCAAGATTTAGGCTTCACTGAATGTACATTCACCCTTTTTTGCCTTAAAAATTTTTTGAAGTGGTGCTTGATGTATGCATCTCCTACCACCTGCATTGTTTGCCAAACAATACTGGACTTAGGTGCCCCCCTTAGAGAGTCTTTGGCCAGTCAAGCTGGGCTTAAGTGCCTCATCCAGAGAGTTTCTAGCCAATCTATCCGTGCTTCACCGTACCCCCTTCGGAAGGTCTGTGGCCTGTCAAGGTTGGCTTATTGCCTCATCTCATAGAGGTCTTACTGCCATCAAGTTGGACTTAGCTCCCCCCTTGGAGGGTCTTTGGCCAGTCCGGCTGGATTTCGCCTTACCCCCAGAGGAAGTGCGAAGCTGCAATCCATTTTATTGATTAAAAATGACTTACATATTTTTAAGTATACAGGTATACAAA
>CAOJBK014756553.1:0-18877 GCA_948294925.1 Codiaeum variegatum
TATGAATTTAATTAATTATTTTATAAAAATAAAGTGAAAATTTTATACCTTAAAAAATTGATTTAATAAATATAATTTTTTAAGTTTACAATTTCAATCAACCATATTACGATTATATATATCGTTCCCATTAGCTATTTGGCAAAAAACTAATGGGAAGACATGAAATGAAGAGATGAGTAGACAAAACTGTTAGAAAATCAAAATAAAGAGATTAAACTGTTAATTTTATCAAATAAATAGACTGAAGTGTTAATTTGATCAGAATCTAATGATTAAATTGTAATTTATCCATTTTTTAAATAGATATTAACATGTGGGTATCCACCATGTGGCACAGGGGTGGATGAGTTTTGTCTTAAGAAAGACATTTTGTGACGTATAAGAGGCGTCTTGGATTATTTTGGGGACAAAATTTTGAATACAGTTATGTTATTCACGAGAAAATTAATGCAATTGTCTTTTTCATTTTCTCACCAGCAATTCTGACTTTATCTTTTGTGCTTTATGTAATATATATGTATGGTTGTACAAGTATATTTTTATATGAAAAAAAATCCATATTACCAAATACTCCATCCTTTCACGATAACTATCTTTTTAGCATGAATGATAATGAGACGGGCAGTGACGAGTACCCCGCCGGATTATTTAATTTACGTACCATCCCCATCTATTTCCACATAAATATTTTTATATAATAATATAATTAAAAAATAATAAAATATATTAAATTTATAATAAATAAATATAATTTTTTAATATTAATTATTCATATTAATATAAATATAGATATTAATTAAAGAATAAGAATAATAATTAATATAAAAATATAAATATGAATTAAATATATGTATAAATATTGAACTGATGTGGATTCAGGGAAGGTTACGGAATTGCTTTAACAAATACCAACCCCGTCCCGCCACAACCCTGCTATTTTTTATACCGGATTAATCCATAACCCGATCAACCATTGATTAACCAGTTCCGTTCGAGTTGGGTCGGATAGGGTCCCTGCAGTTTTGGATTAAATTGTCATCCCTACTTTTTAGACTCTAACACACGAATTACAAAAGTTATTAAGTTGTCTTAATTTTAAATGAAAATGACTGAAATACCATTCTTTAATATAAGTGTAAAGATATGATAATAATTAATGTTTTGTTTAGGAGATACATAATATCCGGATAAACTAGAAAAAATATGATAAATACAAGCTTGGTTTGTTTTATAATATATTACATAAACCAATGGTCCAACTGGCTAAAACTATTCAAAAAATCAATAAATGATTCAACTGAAATTCCTTTGCTTTTCTTTTTAATCGAACCAAACCAGACTGCCTCCCAATTAGAATTTCTTTATTTCTGATGATAAGAGGAAGGTTCATATATAGCAGAAACATTAACAAGAAATGATATATGTTCAGGAGTACTGAAAGGAGAAGGAGAAAAAGTCACTGGATGAGGAATATTGGAAGGTGAAGGAGAACCAGTAGTGACAACAATAACATAATCCTTGAGCCAAAAATGTTGTTTCTTTTGTCTAGTACAATGCCTAACAAGAGGTAAAGGAAGTTGAGATGTAGAGGAGGTAAGCGAAGGAAGGGTAATACTCGTAGGAGCACAAGGTTCATGGACAATAGGATCAACAAAAGTGAGTTCATGGTTACTAGTGACTGGTGAAGGAGGAGAAGTAACAGGATCTGGAGAAGGAAGTGTGAAAATTTTGGCAATAGGATCATCTGAAGCTGGAAAAGATAAAACTAGTAAGTCCTCATCAGTATGTGATAACGGGCAAATAGCATTTTCATCTTTATAAGGAAACTGATATTCATAAAAGACAACATTCCTGAAAACGAAAAATTTATGAAGTTATAAATCATAAACTTTAAATCATTTATGACCCATAACAAATCTAAAAAAAATACACTTAACAGCTCTTGAATCAAATTTATTCCTACCAGGTGAAGTAGTTGATGCAAAACACAAACAACTAAACACTTTTAATTCATTATAATTTGGTGGGGTGCTTGATAACATCTCATGAGGTGTTTTCCGCCCCAAATTTTTAGTAGGTAACTTGTTAACAATAATAGTGGTGATAAGAATGACCTTTTCCCTAAATTTCTTAAGCAACAATTTTGTAGCAATTTCAAACTCGAATCCAAAAATTGCGGTTTTTTCTTACGGTAGTGCTAAGGAGAAGAAACGCGTAGAGAGAGAGAGGGCTAGTAACTTCAAAACGACAGTCTCGTTTAATTTTCTACTTGTCAAAACCACGATGGTTTAGTTTTCAAGAAATAAGAGAAATGGCCGAAATCTTTGTTGTGTGGTCGGACTTTGCCTTCTTGGGCCACCCAAAACATATTCATATTTAAGTTATGTATTTTTATTTCCATTGGATTTAACTTTTATATTTGTTTTTATTGAAATTGAATTTTTATATTTTTATTTTAATAAAATTAGATTATTATTCTTTTATTTCAATAAAATATATATCGTTTCAATACTAAAAAAAATCAAATTTTTTGAAAAAAAATTATAATAAAATTATAAAATTTCAAACTCAAATGAAAATACAACAAAATAAAAATGAATGTTATAAAAAATACAAATTTTAATTTTAATGATAGAACATTTGAATTTCTTACCAAAAATGATGACATTAAGTTTTGGTTGCATAGGAAATACAAGATTACAAAGGGATTAAAAAATAACTTAGTTATGTTTTTCAAAAAATAAAAATAACATTTTGAAAATTAGAATTCGTTATTTTTATTTTTTTTCTCCTGTTTTTAACTTATTTTTAGATATGTATGAAATAAACAGTTAAAAATATTTTTTAATTATATTTTTCATACTTTTACTATTAAAATTTGAAAATAAAAATAAAAAAAAAATAAAAATAAAAAATTACAGTCATATTGAAGAGGTTATTATTTTTTACAAACAATAACCATTATTCTATTTAGGTAAAAAAAAAAAACCAAAGAAATCTGTGGGCACAAATTCGACGGCAGTGATTAAACCACTTTAAACAAAAAGAAACAAAAGATAGTGGTTTTTAAGATGCATCTAGTGAAATATATCAAACTCATATTTTAAAAAAGAAAAATAACATTATTTAACTGAATTTTTTGATCTTGATCACTGTCCATTTTAAAATTTGGAATATATATATATATATATATATATTTATATATAAACTCACATTCATATTTTAGTTTAATAGGTGTTTGTTGGTATTTAGTGGTGTATACGAGTTAACTCGATTCGCAAACTATTCAGGATTGGTTTGAGAAGTGACTATGTGTAAATTTTGAGCTTGAACTATTCAAGTAAGCAATTCAGTTCGACCTTAAACTTTACATTACTCATCTCGATAGATTCACAAGTCAAATCAAATTTTAATATAATTACTATTTTACCCTTATGTCAAATAATATTTAATATTTATTTCTTTAAATTGAGCTTGAATTGTTTTTACTAAATTGAATCGAATCAATTTAGTTTAGTTAGTTATGGCCTCAATTAGACTTGAATTTGGCTCAGAACTTGTAAATTTTTCTCGAGTTCGAATTCGAGTGATTAAATTCGAACTAGAATAATCTAATACTTAGCCTCAATTCAACTCAGTCACATTGGTGTTTTATTTTATTAATTTATTAAAACAATTTTTTTACATATTCTTATTTAAAATTATTTTGAATTTATGATTGTCTCTAACATTTTTTATTTAGTTTCACTTTAACTTAATTACTTATTGTTTATAAATACTTTATTTCACCTTTAATTTATTCTTTTTTATATTTTTATTCATTCCCATTTTTTTAATTAGCTCATAATCTTGCAATTTTTAAAAAATTTAGTCCTTATCTCCTACTATTTGAAGATTGAAGTATGTAATTCTTTTTTTTTTTTTAAAAATCATCTAAATGTTTGTTATTATATGTCTCAAACAATGTCACATTGGTTATGTATTACTTTATTATAGTGGATTATTTTTTTATAATATTAAATATTGCTTATTATTACATATAGTTTTTGTCAATAATATAAATTCTTTTTTTTTTTCAGTTTTTTAATAACATCAATTCATAGCTCTACATTAATGAAATCATCTTATTTTTTCATTCCATCTTCTATTTTAGCTTTGCATTTTTTCTTTATTTTTTTAAAATCCCAATATTTAATACATGTTGCTTTTTATTAATAAAAATTGAACGCAAAATGAAATAGAATATTTTTAAAAATTTATTAATTTTTAATCAAAATATAAAATAAATTTTACTTTTTTCTATTTTTTAAAAGTCAAAAACAATATTTTAAAAAATTAAAATTTATTATTTTTAACCATATTTTTTTAATAAATATAAAATATTTTTTTAATAATATTTTTATTTTTTTTAAAAAAAAAAGACAGAAAACCATGCCTATATACCCTGTGGACTATAATTTTTTTTATGCAGTAGAATCTCAATAAACTACAGACTACACAATAGAAGATAACTCATCCCTTTAACATATATCATATAGGAGAAATTATACTTGATGTGAAAGAGAGGATTTGAATATGAGACCTCTCGTTTTCAAGTGTTCATAAAAATTTTGTTAGGGATTCTTTTAAGAATAAAAAAGAATATACTCTCACACCATCTACCAATTTTTGAATTATTTGGCATTTTCTAACCAGAAAATGAATTATTCTTTTTTTTTTTAACTCTTACCAAATTCAACAACGTGTCAATATCTGCTATAATCAGCTTTGTTTTGCCCTATGCATGCATTAAACCACCCAACAAAGGCTAATAATAATTAATTCAATATTTTAAAAAATATTTTATATGCATAAAAAAGTACCTTTTCAATTTCAAAATTATACAAAATTTTCCCTATAAATAGTTTATATTTTTTCCCTTAACTCTTTGTTCTTGTTGCCCTTTTCTTCTTTTGTAATATAAATAAATAAAAATAATAAAAAAAATGGGTACTTCTGTGGATCCATTAGTTGTGGGTCGGGTTATTGGAGATGTGATTGATATGTTTAATCCAAGTGTGAATATGTCTGTGTATTTTGGGTCTAAACATGTCACTAATGGCTGTAATATTAAGCCTTCTATTGCTATTTATCCTCCTCAAATTACTATTTCTGGCCATCCTAATGATCTTTACACTTTGGTTAGTATTAATTTTATTTTTTATTAATTTTCATTACTTATTTTTTTAAAAAAAAATTCTTAATTTAGTAAAATAGTTACTTTAATTAGATATATCGATAAGTCGGATTTGAATTTAAAATTTTCATAAAATTGATTAGAATATTAATCATTTAGATTTAGTTAGCTTTTTATTCATTTTTTATAAGTTAAAATAAATATTTTCAAAATATAGTTTTTTTTTTGTTGTTACTATTAATTTTTTTAAAATTTGTTTCCTTGATTATTATTTGCATGCATGTATTTTATATAATAATTGAATTAGTTTTTTAATAATTAGTTAGAAACAGTTTAATTTATAACTTTTTAAATAATTTAAATTAAATTTTGTTCAAAATATTGGTTTTAATAAGTTTTCATTCCATGCATGAAATATTTTTTTTTTAAATGTTCAATCTTTTTCTTTTTCTTTTTCTTATTTTTACTAATTATTTTGGTTGGATATATTATCGAGTACAAATTTAGAGAAAATTATAAAATTGATTGGAAAATTAATTCATTTAAAACTTTATTTTATCGGTATCTCTTTTTATAAATTAAGATCAATTTTTTTTTCACATAGATGTTTTTTCATTATTATTATGATAATATAATTTTTTTTAACTTTAGTATTTTGTTAGAAACATTTTAATTCATAATTTTTTAAAAGAGATTTAAAGAGAAATTTTTTCAATAACAAAACATATGATCTTTTTTTTAAAATTATTTTAGAGAATCATACAAAAATATTAATTGTAGTGCACTACAGTTGATGACAGACCCTGATGCACCAAGCCCAAGTGAGCCTGCCTTGAGAGAATGGATTCATTGGTAAATAAATTATTATTATTATTATTATTATTATTATTATTTTGTGATCATATAAATTTTATTTTCTTACAACAAATATTATATTTTTCATTTCTAAATTTTCAAAGAAAAAATTTCCCCCAAAAATATTAATTTCAATTGTTGTATTTTTTATACAAACTTATTATTATTATTATTATTACAGGATAGTGGCAGACATACCCGGTGGCAAAAATCCTACTAGAGGTGAGTAGAAATGCACATAAACTTTCATAATTCTTTTTTTTTTTAGTAATTTGACTTTTTATTTTGTAAAAAAATAGCTATGTTTTTAAATTATTATTGAATGTACTTAAAATTACATTAAAATTAAAAAAAAACACTTATTTTTGCCTGTTTGTATAATTTACTTTTTTTAATAAATTAAAAAATAACTATATCCTTTTATGGGAATATGAAGGATAATCAATGGGAAGATAAATATTAAAAATTAAAAAAAAAAAGATTTATCTGTGTGTAAAAAAATAGAGTTTTAGAGGAAAAGGGAATAAAAGAGTTAAGTCCTAATCTCTTCGACTGATTTCTAGAAATTGACTTTTACTTATTAAAATTGATTTTTAATGAACTTATTTTTGATAAATTGATTTTTACTAATTAAAACTGATTTTTACTGTTTGAAACTGATTATTATTTATTAAAATTAATTTTTATTGATTAAAATTGATTTTTACTTATTGTTTGTTTTTTTAAGTTGATGAGAACGAGGCCTTATTATTCTCTCACTTTATAATTTTTTCTTGTAAAATCCTTCTCAAATAAGGGTAATATGTATCCACCTATTATTTACTCCATCTTTTCGTCTAATATCCCAATCTAAACAGACTGTAAATAATTTAATTTTTTTTTATTTTAATATTTGATATTTGATTGATTTTTAAGAATTTAATTGGATTTAAGGGAAAAATATTTTTTTTATAAAATGTTTTAAAATTCTTGAATTTTGGCCAAATTAACTTGTAAGGACCTTGATTTTGCAAAATTGAATTCTTAATGTTTAGTATTGTTAATATATAAAGTGACGACCGATAAAACTAAAAATTAAGTATTTAATAAAATAAGTGATATATTTTTTAAAGTATGAAAATTTATAAAAATCTTATCACTTGTTATATTTCAACAAAAATTTTAAAAAAAATTAATTTATTATTTTAAATAGTTTTTAACTTAATTTAAATTTTTAAATTAAATTTATCAAATGAACTTAAAATGATTAAATATTAAATAAAATTAAGTTGAATTATTAAAACTAATTTTTATTGAATTTATTTTTATTAATTTAATAATATTTATTTTTTTAAGTTGAAAAAAACAAGCCCTTTCTCTCGCCATAATTCACAAAAAATTATGAACTCATTGCTACATTTTATTTTTATTTTTTACCAATAACTCATTTGCTACATTTGTCATAATATGGAAATGAACATGTATCAACTCTAGGGCAGTTGAAGAGAAAATGAAGTTTATTTTCTTTCTTCTTTTTAATTTCTCTTTTTCCAAATAAGGTAAAATTAATATTTTTTAGAATAATACATATTTAGGTCTCTGTATTTTTATTTTTATTTTTTTAAATTTAGTTCTTATACTTTTATTTGATGAAATTATATCATTATATTTTTATTTCAATAAACAATAGACTTTTATATTTTTATTTCAATAAAATTTTCACCTTTCTAACGCTTAAAACTGCAATAGAATTATAAAATATTAAATTTATATGAAACTGCAATTAAAATAAATAGATATCACCAAAAAAATTAAAATATAAATGGTCAATAGCTTAAATTTTTTCTTAACTAAAATAACTAAATACTTTTAAAAAATCTATCTATCCACACTTACTATAGTGAAAATGTGCATATTTTACTCTAATTTCGATTGAATTTGAGATTTTATAATTTTATTGTAATTTTGAATATTGAAATGGTGCAAATTTTATTAAAATAAAAGTGCATATAATTAATTTTTACTGAAATAGAAGTACAAGTATTAAATTTCAACAAATAAAAATATAAAAACTAAATTAAAAAAAAATACAAAAACTTAAATATGCATATTTCATTTTTTTTTTCATATTTTCCTCTCTCAATTTTCTCTCCTCCCATTCTTTCTTTCAATCCAAACATAGAGTTAATGTGCCTAGTTTTCTTTAGGATGCTATTATTAAAGACATTTTCAGTATTTGATAAATACACCTTTGTGTTTAAAAAAAATCAATATATGCAATGAAATTAAGGATAAATTTATGTAAAAAAAATTTAGCAGAAATTCTAATTCTTTCTTCACAAATTTTCTTAAATTAAAATTAAAAAAATATATATAATTAAAAAAAAACATTATGATTCTGTTTATTTTATCACCAAATAAAATAAAATAAAATAAAGAACTACAAATAACCTCTCCAATAATATTAAATTTAATTTAATAATAAATATATTTTTAGACAATTAAATTAACTCAGGTTCAATTCACTTCTAATAAAACAATATATAAATTTTTGTAGGGAATGAAATCTTGCCTTACATGGGTCCTCGTCCACCGGTCGGAATCCACCGCTACATATTGGTGCTTTTCCGGCAAAAGGGGCCGACGAGGGTGGTGGAGCAACTGCAATCACGGGCCAATTTCAATTCTCGTTTATTTGCTGCTCATATGGACTTGGGCCTTCCAGTTGCTACAGTCTATTTCAATGCCCAAAAGGAGCCCGCTTGTAAAAGGCGTTGAGTTATTGTTAGATTTTAGCTTTCAAGTACTTTCTATTGCATCAAACAAAAAAAAAAGTTAGTGCATTTTATCTTATGTTTTATTAAAAATAATAAAAAAGAAAAAAAAAGTTTTTTATAAGTTTTTGTAAATCAATTTTATTTTTCTGCACACCAAGACTTAGTATAATGATAAAATGCACCTTCTAACAATAGATTAGAATTCAAACTCTCTACCTACTAAAAAAAATTATTTTCCTTATATGAATCAATTTTTTTTTGAGGAAAAAGCAAGGATTTATTAATTCAAACATTTAGTTGTAAGACAATAATAATATCATCAAAAGGGGTGTTGATTCACTCCACATGGCTAGACAAAGAAAGTGCTATTTGAGCCACGATATGGGCTGCATTGTTCGCTAACCTACTAACATATTGACACTAAATCTAGCTAAATTCAGAACAAAGAATTTAGTAGTCACCATTGTGAATAGCTTCAATCACTTGTAGAGCATCATACTCTATTATCAGTTTATCGAACCCTTTCTCTTTAAGCCATGACAGTTGATAAGCTTGATTTTTAACAATTTCTGATCTCTATATTCGAATTGGACTAGATTAGGATTTCTGTATAATAAACAAAGTGAGTTAAAAGTAGTCAGACTTGTTACCTGACGTAGACTCTCCGACGCTCTAGTCGCTCTAATCAGTAAAGGGACTTAGAACCTTTAGAAAAATAAGATCTTTGAACATATTTGATATAATTTCACTTATCTGAAAAAGTGTGTCAGCACTAAACATTTATAATAATTTCTTAAGCCACATGTCATGTTGTAAACGGACTATTTCATGAGTATGAATCATTCTCCTTTGATTTCTCTGACGTCTCTGGACTCAAGCCTATTAATTCTATTTTCATTAAACCGCATCAACAGTGCTTCTCTAACTCCTACTGCTTCTGCCTCGCGAGGATGAAGAGACCCAATAATGGGGACTGCTCTAGCCGCAATAAAACCACCAGACCAGTTCCTAACAATAGAACTCAACCCTGTTTTATTAATCAACGATGACACTGTTGCATCCACATTAACCTTTAACCAGCTTAAGGGAGGCTTTTCAAATTGTTTAATATTGTTGCATTGTTGTTGAAGTTGTTGGTGAGAAGTAGTGCCACTGCCATTTGCTTTTTGCCATTGAGAGATCATTTGTTCTGCCCTGTTCACTATGGAGTAGATTGTAGCCGATCTGTCATTCCACACGACATTATTTCGAGATGTCCACATACTCCAGCTCACTGTAATTAAAGATTCATTCCGCTTAATGGCTTTTACGGTGGATCCAGTTGACCTTCGCTGGCTAGTTGAAGATTCTTAGATCCTTAAGGAATTTTTTTTTAATTAACGCCATTTATATATCCTTTTCATGATTGCGGATTAACAGTTTCAAAAAAATTAAGTGCTAAAAGGTAAAGGATCTCTGACTGTTAATTCAGTAGTGTGCTACACCCTTTCATACTTTGCTTTCACACTGTACTTTTCTTTCTCCATACCAAGCAAGCAGTGATAGGCAAAGTCATTTTATCTTTATGTAGCGCTAATAATTTTGATAAGGTTTCCGCCTTTAAACGATATATGATGCATTTCTTATTTCTATAAGTATATGCTTGTTGATTCATAAATTTTACACATTCATAGCTCTACAAGTTTTTTTTTTTGGTTGAATCCCTTTTAATGTTGTAAATATCCCAGTTTTAATTTTCATTTGAGTTATGCTTACGACTTTTTTTAATGTTGTAAAATTCCCTCCTGTAATTAAGAATGTGAACCCTCGAATCCGTGGATCCAATATACTTGGTGATATTTTGAGTTTTGAACTTACTTGGCATCTGATAGCCTGCCACCCTTTCGATAAATGAGGATTTTAATTCCAATCTTAAGTCCTTATCTTCAGATCTCCTTCCTCCCTTGAGCTCCTCCAAGCACTTCTTTATCATTTTCCTCATGTCACTTGGCTCTCGACTTGTAGTCTCGTGCTCTCTTCTTTGAGATCGTGACTCTTGACGAGTTCTATCACGCTTTCTCCTTGAGCGATCCCATCTTCTTTTCCTTCCAGCCTCTTCCTCTTCGGCCCTAGGCTCAGTAGAGTCCGTTGAACTCTTCTCCTCATTCTTGCCACTTTGCCTTCTTCTCTCATCCCCTTTTCCTACTCTTCCGGTTGATCCCACATGATTACCTCTCACGGCCCCTACTTCTGACCTTAGTCTGCTAGCTACTACCCCTGACCTTTCCTCCCTCCCTCCTTCGGGTGTTTGGAAGAGCCGCGTTCTGGCTGGGTCGATTGCCATGGTCTCATTTATCTGCTGTCCTTGAGGACTCTAGTTTTGTAGAACTTGTAGGAATGGTGCTAGTGCACTTAACACGGCATTCTAGATTTCCGATGATAAGCTAGGAGGTGCACTAGTTAAGGCTTGTCGTGGTGTGATCAAAGTAGGATTTGTTTGGGCGTTTCTGAAGAGGTCTGCCAGGGCTTGGAAGGTGCTCCAGAATCAGGGGTGGCTGGTGGAGTTTCCTGGTTATTGTATACAAGAGGGTGGTTTGGCGAATGTTCGACATTGTGAGCTCTGCCGTTATGAGGATCATCCATCGCTGAAAGTTTTTTGAGGGTGCAAGATTTTTGTACCAATAAAGAAAAGCCAATGTAGTTGTCCTCCCTAGAAAGTGAATTGCTTTGAGATCGGGAAAAAGTTTATAAACTGGAGTTTCCCACAGACGACGTCACTTGATAGGTTTTATGCTTAATAACTTTCGATCTTCAAATTTAGATTGGACTGGATTAAGATACCTACATAATGAATAAGGTGAGCTAATAAAGACAGGCTTGTTGCTTGGAAATGGCCCTCCGACGCTCAAGTCAGTAATGGACTTAGATCCCTTTAGGTTTTCACAAAACCTTTGGAGAGAATAAAAGTGTTTTTTGGGCTCGTTTCACGTACCTTGAAAAGTGTACAACCATTAAGTATTTATAGTGATCACTTAGACCACATGTCTTATTATAAGTGGGCCATGTGAAAGACTCTGCGCAAAGTAAGGCATAATCTTCTCATAAAGGAATGACATCTGTCAAGACTGGACTTCTGACACGTGTTATGAAGAGAATGGTCGAAGATCACCTTCGAATATATACATTCGGTATATCTCATGGTGAGGCCTAAGGCCGAAAAGTAATCTCGAAGCCAACATAGGCATGGGTCTGGACCCTTACTCTCTTTAGATTCTTAGACGCCTTTGAGCCTAGGTCTATTAGATTCGTTTGTTTTGATCCGCATCACATTGATTTCTTAAACATAATCATGACAATTTATCACTCAACAATATTTTTTTCCTTTCAGGCAGAAAAAAAAAATCAATATTTTTTCTTAGAACTCTAACATTTTTCATTATTTAAGAGATCAACTTATATGTTAATTTTGCCCATTCAAACGCAAATAAACTCACAACTTCTTGTCTCACTCCTCTCTTTGCACACACATTTTCCTCACTGCACTCTCCATCTTTTATTTTCCTTTTTCCACGGCCAAAGAAAATTTAAAAAGAAAAAAAAATAAGGAAATAAAAATTATAGATCTAGAAATAATTTTTTTTCTTTCAATTATTTTTTAATGATTAATTAGAATGCTAAATAACAATTAGAAGAATAATTTCTTTAAAAAAAAATTCAAAAGGGTAATAATGTTAATTAATAATTAAAAAAAAAAGATGATATGTCATTAAAAGTATCATATTGATACTTTTTAAAAAGTTGAGATACTGAATTGAAAAAAAAAAGTTAAAACTGAAAAGTTTAGACATCTGTTTGGTATAAGGGATTGCTTTTTTTTTTTTTTTTAATATTTAACAGGAAAGAGTGGTTTGAACATTGATCAATTGTTAGGAGATGAACTTTACCATTAGACTAAGTTTTGATGTGTGTGTAAGAGATTGCTTAGTTAAGCTATATGATTAGTAAATATGACAAAATTTGATACATTCAATTACAAAGCTAGTTCTGAGGATAGTTTTTTGGAGCCATGCCTAGAGCCCATAGTAGAAGAGGGGTCCTATATATATATATATATAATAGTCTTTTTTTTCCCTCTTATTTAAGGGTTATATATAAAAAAAGACTATTAGGGGCCTTAACATATTAGTGTATTATTTTTTTAATATATAAAATTTATATATTTTAATTATCAATATTTGATTATTTTTCAAAATTTCTATCTCATCAATTTTTATTTATCATCTTTTATTTTATCTTTTTTAATTTTCATTTCATTTATATTATTTTTTAAGAAATTTATATGTTTAAAATTTATAGTACCAATATATAAGAGAATTTCTAATAGTACTTTTTTATAATAAACAACATCTTAGAAAATCTTTAAATATAAAGAATTATAAGTCCAATAATGCTCTATATATTTTGTTATTCGTTCTATTTTAATTCATAAAAAGTCACTATAATAAGGAGAAGGAATTTTTTTTTTCAAGAAATAAAATCAATAAAAAATATAAAATAAGTATAATTTTTTTATGCCAATAATTATAGATGTTTGAACTACATTAACTACAAATAGAGTAGAGAGTGAAATTTAGCTCTCCAAATGTAGAGAGACAAACCAACTCACTACTCCATAATTTAAAAATAAAGTGCCTATTAGATTGTATTTTTTTTAAATGACTCTCTAAAATAAATAATTTGACTCATGTAAATAGCTTATTGGAAATGCTCTAAAATGCCCTTATTTTACGTTTCACCCCAGACCTATAAAATGTGAGGACTGACAATGTTCAATAATTAGATAGGGATTAATAATCCCAAAGGCTTAGTAAAACTAAGAAATCCTTCTTAAATAACACATATTTCCATCTTGTCTTTAGTAATCTTTATTCCATGAAATTATTAATCTCATCATTTAATGCTTAAATTATCTTGTTTCTTTAGTTCCATCTATTAATTCATCCTGCCAAATATGATTACTAAAGGTTTAATCTTATAGTTTAAGTAACCCTATGATTATAAACTAATCATAGGGATTATGAATCCAAGTACCAAACGGATTGTAAAATTATAATTAACTAGGTTACACCCCATGACATCGTAGAGTTTTTCATTTTATTTTTATTTCAATATAATATATATTTAGTTATTTATATTAAAAAATAAAAAATATTTATTTTTTAAATATATTAAAATTTATATGAGATAATATAAGATTTAGAAAAATTATTTATTTTATCATATTTGTTCATTATTTTTATTAATAAATATTAGCATATTATGAAATGAAATTAATTTTTAAATATAATTAGAATCAATTTTGTAGTAGTTATTTAAAGTAATAATAATAATAAAAGATTAAATATTTAATATATTTATTTATTAATTTTTATTTTAAAATATTATCATATTAGAAAATGAATTTAAATATAGAGATAATTAGAAACAATTATATAATAATTATATAGTAATAATAATAATTAAATATTAAATATTTAAAATAATAAAAAAAATTTAGGAAGAAATTTTTTTGGTAGGAAAACTAAGTAGAAATAATATTTTTTTTATAATGATTTTATGTTTTAGTAGTTAGTATAAATTTTATATATTTAAATTTTAAATAAGATATATAAGTTTTATAGAATTATTATTTTTTTATATTTATTCATAATTTTTTATTAACTATTATTATATTATAAAATGAAATTAATTACAAAAATATTAAAAATCAATTATAATTAATTTAAAACATTAAAATTAAAATAAATTTTAATTTGTGAAGAGGAAATTTTATTTTGGGAGAGAAATTGGACAGTAATTTTTTTTAGTGGCTTCCGCTTTAGTATATAGTATAAATTCTTAATATTTTAAAGGAGTTTGATTTTCAAAACATTATATTTGAACTCATAGAAGACACCGACTTGATGATTAGTGATTAAAAATTAATTCTTTAAACAACATTATGGATGAAATTATTGTAACTAAAAATAAATTTACTTTTGTTAAAGGTTAGGGATTTCATCTTCCCGAATGACTTGTGATCAAAGACATGGATGAGGATGATCAAAGACACGGCTTGTGCCCTCGATATCCATGATGGAACTTTAACCTTAAAAATGGGTAATGATAAAGTTTTTCTCATTGCAAATTCTATGAAGCACCCACTAGCACGAAATGTAGTGGACTCACACAATAATCTAGCAAAGTAAGAAATCCTTAATTTTGTGATTAACATTGTTGTTAAGGATCTCCTTGAACTTTGTATGGTGCAGGTAAACGAATAGGTAAAGGATGATGATGCAATTGATGAATTAGCAAACACGGAGGCATGCAAGCGATGTCGAAAGGACGTATTTGAGACAATATAAATGCTCAAGGGAGAGAAAATGCAAGCATCCATAATTGAACTTCCGGCTTTGAAAAAAAGTGTATGTGGTAATATTTTGAAAAAACTGAAAATAAATTTCATGGACTGATAATTTAATTATCCTAGAAAAGTAAGTTAATAATTACCAAAGTTAAGAAATGGTTTGATAATTCAACAACTATTGAAATACTATAAACAATTAATAACAATTAATAGTATATTTGTGCAATGTGTGTGATGTATTGAGGTCTAAGAAAATTTCTCAAGACGACTTGTGCTTTACACTTCAAGAATGGAGTATGATCTTAAAAAGAACACAAAGAATATAGGGTGGTGCTTGAGAGCAAATACTCTGATGTCTAAATAATGACCTAGAAAATAAAGAATAAGAGTAATAGAAGAGTGAAAGTAATCAACCTTTTTCATGTGTTCTCCTTTCCCCATATCTTGCTGCCTTGGATGCTGTGATTGGCTTAGAGAAATGAAGCCTCTTACTTCTTATGGAAGACTTTGACTTGGTAGAAGAAGTTGTTTCCTCTTCTCCACACGTGCTAATGGTGAGGTTAATTCGCGCGCTGCTTCTTACACGTGAGAAGACCTTTTTCGAACCAGCCAAGAGCTACCGACGCTCTTTATCGCTTCCATCATCTCTAAAGCCTTTTTTTTCGAAACAAATCATTCTAATGCCCAACCGTCAACCGTGGTCCATACCAGTATTCATGTAAACACAGAAGCTTTGCATAACTAGTATCAGCATACTTTGAACATGTTTTTGTTGTATGTGATAAGAACCTAAACTTATGGCAGAAATTTGGCATTTTTTCATAGAGAATTGAAATCCAAATTTCTTTACCACCTCTGCTATTTCGAAATCCCAGTGGTAGGGGATTTCATAAATCAACCAAAACCTTTAATCTTAAAAATGGTTTCCATTTTCCTTCATTGTCAACGCTTCATCAATATGTATTAACCCATCAAATACGTTCTTTCCTATTATTTATGCATCTCTTAAAGAGATTTGATCCAGAGGTAGGCCTATAATCTGGACCCAAAAACATTCAAAGCTAAAAGTTAGCTCCTCTTTAGTGTTGTCCGAAGGCCACTCCTTGATAATCAATGAACGTTTCAGCACATTCCACGATCTATCTTCAAGAACTCTTCTTTTATCATCTTCTATAGCAAAGGAGAATCTGAATGTATTCATAGCTTTAAGCTTAGAAACTTCAAAGCTTTCTTTAAATCTCCAAACATTACTGAATCTCTCTTTAATTAATCCTGGACTTAAAACAAGTTCACCTAACAACCTTCCCACTAGTATAACTTTTGAGATATTCATAACATTTTCTTCATCTGACTCCAATTTTAATGTGTTGATTGCTAATTTAATTATTTCAACCTCCCCTCAAACTTCATACTCCCTTTCACTTCTCTGTTCCTCAACAGCCATATTAGTGTTTTGATAGAAGTAACAAAAAGGTTTTAATTATGAGAATAAATGAGGTTGATGAGTTTTGAGAACAAATTAAAAAAAGAGAGTAAATGAAAAGGCTAATATAGGTTAGAGATTAGTAACAAGTGAGAGAAAAGTTTCAAAGTTCAAAGAGAGCTCCCAATCAGTATACTCTTTTCGTTGTAAAATAAATAATCATTATGCTTATTAATTACAATATTTGATCTTTAATTATTTTTTAAATATATAAATAAAAAATTTAAAGAAAACAATCTTATGAAAATATTTTTTAAAATGAATATATTGATATATATTTTATTATATAATTTAAAATATTTTTTTTATAAATTGATTTTTTGAAATGTTGACATGAAAAATAAAATGATCACTTATTTAAGAATTAAAGGAATACATGTTTGGAGTATAATTTGACATTGATCCCTTAACTTTCCTATTTGATTGTGATATTTAAAAAATAAAACAAAATAAAATAAAATAAATCATACTTAAATTCCATTTTGACTAGCTATTAAATGGTGAACAAAACAAGTAATGGAGACACTACATTTTAAGATTAAAGACTAAAAAATTAAAATTTTTTAAACAAGTGTGTGGATGAAATTATTGTATAGATTTGGCTTGCTTAATTTTTTAATTACTGTTAAACTTAATTAATTAATTAATTAATGTCAGAAAATTTGTATGTAGTTTTGATTCAACTCTTTTCTCCTTCTTCCTAAATAATCAGAAATGGCAAAACTCACTGAAACCTACGCTTGTGTTCCGACCACCGAACGCGGCCGAGGAATTCTAATTTCCGGCAACCCTAAATCAAATTCCATTCTTTATACAAACAACCGATCAATCCTAATCCTCAACCTTGATAATCCTCTCGACGTCGCCGTTTATGGCGAACATGGTTATCAAGCTACCGTGGCTCGTTACTCACCTAATGGTGAGTGGATCGCTTCTGCTGATGTTGCTGGAAATGTCAGGATCTGGGGGGCTTATAATGAACATGTGTTGAAGAAAGAATTTAAAGTATTATCTGGCCGGATCGATGATCTTCAGTGGTCGCCGGATGGGTTAAGGATAGTAGCTTCTGGTGATGGAAAAGGCAAATCTTTAGTTCGGGCTTTCATGTTAGTAATATAAAATTTGAATCTTTACAGTATAAATTTTGAATTTTTCCTAATTTTATTAATTCATTGTTGAATTGCTGATGTTTAGTAGTAGAATTTTTGAGTTTTTATAGTTTAAATTTTTGTTTATTTATTTATTTTTGGTGTTGAATAGGTGGGATTCAGGAACAAATGTAGGGGATTTTGATGGGCATTCAAGGAGAGTTTTAAGCTGTGCTTTTAAGCCAACAAGACCGTTTCGGATTGTGACTTGTGGTGAAGATTTTTTGGTCAATTTTTATGAAGGGCCACCTTTTAAATTCAAATCATCTCACAGGTTTGTTATTATCACTGAGAAAGATATAAGTGTATGAATCTTGATTTCATGAATCTATTGGTGTCTCAATTCAGATCAATGTGATAGTATTTCAAATCCCAAATTGTGATCAGCAAGAAATTTTATTTGTACACATTACAAGAAGTTAGGTCTGGGGTGAAAAAATTTAGAAAATTACACTCGAAAGCATAGTCTAGTGATAGCACATTTCTAGATTGGGCAATATACTCGAGTTCGATTCTCCCATTATAATTGAAAATTTCACCCAATGAACAGTCAGCAATTCCTATATTAGTTCACTGAGATAGATGTGTAAACTAACTTGAATGGAATAGAATAATAGGATAAATAATTGAAACGTGAAAATTGTTTATTTCGGCTTTCAGTCATTGAGATTTTAAAGAATTTGAATAGTAGGATTTAAGGCTGATCTTAAAAAACAGTGAACCTGATTTTTTAAGGTTTGGGGTCTTTTTCTTTTGGTGGTGGTGGGAAATGGGAAAATGGAGATTTACCTTTGTGAAAACTTGAATACAAGAAAGATTACCGTCTTTTTGAATGATTTTGTTACATTGCAGTGAACCCACCAAAATGAAGAAAGTTGATGTTGAATGGGGGACTAGCACATCTTTCATGTTCTACTATCTTAACAGAAAGGTTTTGGTTCACTGATCTGCAGGGATCATTCAAATTTTGTCAATTGCGTAAGGTTTTCTCCAGACGGAAGCAAATTCATCAGTGTTAGTTCTGATAAAAAAGGCATATTATTTGATGGGAAGACTGGAGAAAAGATT
>CAOJBK014757238.1:0-14114 GCA_948294925.1 Codiaeum variegatum
TTAATCATTTGGGAGGCTTTCTCCCTCCATTTAGAAATGAATGTCAATAAGGTCTCCTTGGGCTATTGTTTGGTTATTTCGAGATCCCTCATCTTGATATCAAGTTTTTGGTTGTATGAGTATTGTTTCACAAATTTAGCACATATAGATTCCCATGTCTATTTCTTGGAACTATCTATTTGTACAAACCAAGTTAGAGTCATGTGAATAAGCGATTGTTGGAAGAGTTGAGTAAGGAGCTCATCTTCCAATCCTAAAGGTCAGGGTGTGCCATCATAAATTCTCAAGTGAGTTTTATGACAAGAAGTGCCTTTGAACTTTTCAAAGTGTGGCATTTGGAACTTAAAAGGAAGCCTGGCTTGAGGGAAGGGACTTAGTGCCTTCACATCTAGGACCCCTCTTTCTTTTTTAGAGCTTGTAGGTCCTTTTCCATCTCTTGAAACTTTTTGGTCATGGTTTTAATGAGTGGATTCTATTAAACCCCTTTTGAGAAAAGGATCCACAACAGGAGTTATTGAGGCATTATTTTTATAGCCAGATTGTGGATTCAAGACAACGACCTCATCAGCTAAGGTGTCTGAAGTAGTGGAATCATGATTGGTGGGATGGATCCTAACTTGACTCAGCATGATCTCAACTTTACCTAGAATGGCTTGTTCTTAGCTTTGCACCATTGTAAAAAGTGTTTCTTATTGAACCTTTATAGCCTCTTTTTCTCTTTACAAGAAGGCGGCAAGCATGCCAGTAAGGTCAGTTGGTGCAAGTGTAGCAGGTGGAGCAATGGGGGCACCAGTAGGAGTGCCAATGAGAGCACTAGTAGCATTAACAGTAAGATTGGAATTGAGGTCATCTCTAGTTGACATGATGACCTTTTGAAATAATGGAAGAAATTGGAGTATCTACTTTTGAAAAGAAAAGAGTAAATCCAGTTGCAGGTAGATGAAAAGAAAGGCAGGTGTTTGAAAGGTTTAGTTTTTGTCTGGAATAGTGAACTTTGTCCAATTTCAATATTTTGGATGTAATGATGCATGCATGAATGAAAAAGGTTTCATGATGACAGTAATATAGAGTCCATTAGGGTACACGGGACTTACGGTCAACTCTAATCATTACATGATAGCTTGGTGGTTTAAGGGTTCCCCATCGGCTAGAGGTATCGACACACCTAACCACAAAAACTAAGGAGGCTCAAATGGGTCAAATGGTTATATGTACCTCATTATTCCAACTAAAAGGATGAGCTGGGCGCCTTGGAGTTGAATGATTTCACTATCATCAAAGCAGTCCTAAGGAAGGAAGCTCACTCTATGCTACTCTATATTTGGGTTTTCCTAATATAAAGGTGCATAGGAAGTGATGCATGAGAACTTACTTTTGCATGAGTTCTGGCCAAAAATTTGTATTCAGAAAATAACCCATTTAATTTTTGGTCAGTTTTACCAAATGTCCCTAGTGGAGTCGCCAGCTGTGGGGCCCCTCCTGAGTGGCCCCGAGATTTCCCCAAAAGGAGCGTCCCTTAGAGTGCATGTCGTGTCGTGAGTGAACGTCCCTCGGAGAAAACCTTTCGGATCCCATCCGACATCGCAGATTGTGGTCAGGTTCCCACATTTATGCATCCACATGTGTCCGTTAGAGTGCATGTCGTGTGTGAATTGTGTAGAGTCGCCACTTAACCTTAAGAAAATTTAGTTTTATTCTAAGGTGATTAAGAAACCTCTTGTTGTAAACTCCATTTTAGAAAAATATCAATTTTCTACCCAATTAGAAAAGCTGTTGTTTTTGGAGCAAAATGGGGTTCAAGGGTTCGTGATTTGAAAATATTTTAATAAAAATAGTTTTGTACCATTTTAATTAAAAAAAAGTTTTGACCTGAACTATCATGCAAGTTCAGTTAAATTTGAACTTTCATGTATGCATGAGTAAGATTGTCGAATGAATGCATGGACATTCCAGTATGCAAAGGACATCCATAAAGTGGTAAATATAAGGGATTTTCCAGGGGTACTCCCTCTAACCCACTTTAGGTTCTAGTGAAGGAACAACGCCCTAAATAAAGCGATAAAAATTAATACAAGCAAAACCATTAAAATAGTAGATCCCCCTACAGTCTTATGGTCTAGGAGGAGAACACAATCCCCAAAGCCATACATCAAATAAAAATAATAATATGGAATAAATGATACAATGAACGAAATTTAATAGGCAAATAATGAAGCAATGCAACAATAAAGCAAATAATAACACAAATAACAATAAAAGGAAAAGGTTTTGGAGTTGAAGCCTTGAAAGGCTTGTCGGCATATCCCTTTGAATGGGAATCAAACCCGACATCATTCTCTTTCATCGCAAAGGGTGGGGGTTGTTCTGATAACAATATGATGGTTTGTTGGTTCAGTAACTTATTGATTTTAGATTTGTAAAAACAATTAACCATGTAAGCTATTAACCAATTTTAAACTTGATTAATGAAAATTGAATTTGAGTGTGTGTTGTATCTAAACAGATTTTAGGGTTTGAGTGATTTTAATTATGAAAAGGGATTTTCCATAAAATTTCCTTAAATTAGTGTTAAAGGGCTTAAAAATGAGTTCTAATAAACATGCCTTAAGTATGAATTAAAGGGCTTAAAATAATAGTTTGATTGGACATAGGAACTATACTGTACCGTGTTTACCTTTTTGCATGGTTTGGTAATTAAAGGGTCTGACGGGTTGACAAAACCGGAGTGGGTCTCCGTTGTATTCAGAGAGTACTAATTGAGTGTTTGAACTGTGCTAGATTAGACTGGATTGAATGCTGATTGAGTGGATGTACTATTTGTAGTGTCTAAAATCGAAGTGTCTGTGATCTTTAGATCATGTTTACGAGGCTTAAAATATAGCAAAATAGCATAAAAAGGTGTCTGCTGAGTGTCTGTAAGTCTTGTCTGAGAGCTAGAAAAAGTAAGTAAAAAGGTTGGAATCTAAGTATGTTCTGGAGGGTCGAATTTATAAGGAATCATGCAGAAACCCTAAAAAACTTCTTGGCGCGTGCATATCACATGCTACGCATGCGCATGGGCCATTACACATGCGTAATAGCCTAAACGTATGCGTAATGTTGTTTACGCATGCATTAGGTCGTTTATGCATATGGCCTATCATTTTGGGCCTAAGTTTTTCTTGGGCCAGGTTTATGTATTTTAGATTTTCACTTTCAATTGTATCTTGGATAGAATATGAAAAGAATTCTTGAAGGAGGACCATGGGCCTTCAACCAAACACTCCTCTTTCTTATTATATATAAGAGAGATATTCGCCCTAATGAAGTTCCCCTTATCAAAATTAGCTTTTGGGTTCAAATTGAAGATGTGTAGCCTAGAGCTCTCAATATGGGTTCGGGGCCATTGGATTGAAAATATAAACCTTTATCTATTGTGATGAACTAGCTCTAGCCAAAGGTAAGCTTCATATAATGGTGGAAGTAAATGTGAAAGGCATAAATTTTAGGAAGGATGATACTTAAGTTTGCCTAAAATCTCGGTGCAAAAAACTACCATCTATTTGCTTTTGATGTGGAGCTATAAGTTCATAGCAAAGGATTGAACGAATTTGCAAACATACCAGGTTCTTCAACTGAAAATTTTAATACTACGGCTAACTCAAATTTTATTGCTTAGAATACTAAGAATATCAACTCGAACTTTCCTATCACTAGTCTGATTACTGTTGCTCATATTCCTTTGAGCTCAGGGAGTGTTGTAAAGGTGGTAAAGTCTCATTCCAATGATAATCAAGCTCGGGTTATAGTTTAGAGAGTAGTCAAAAAGACTTGTTTTAAGTTATGGGTGGGGTTTCAGAAAAATAAAAAACTAGATGATGAGGGTCAAATTACTGATCTTGCTTAGATATTTAAAAATTCCTTTCAATAAAATGTTCACTTAGTAATTAAACTCACCTGCCTATCCTAATGAGTCTTTTAGTTTAGAACTATAGAGGTTGGGGAACCTCCCTATAGTTTGTTGCTTAAAATCTCTTATTTTAGAGAGATGCCCCCCATCTTGTTTTTTTAATTAAAATAATCTCTAAAGCTACTCTTTTTGATCAAATAAGAATAAATCTTAGTTTTGATTATATTTTTTTTTAAAATTATATTGATAACATTTATATGGGCCTTGGCATTCTTTAGAATTCATATATTAATGTTGATTTATTATCTTATTCTACTTGGCATATTGATGTGGAAATTGGCTTAATTTAGAACCATCAAATAGTGGTTCATAGGATTCTACGGCAACTCTGACCACAATTATCATAAGTAATTTTAGGCCTTATTGAGACAATTCAAGGAATCTTCCTCTTTACCATGGCTTATTGGTGGAGCCTTTAATGAAATCATGCTTGAATATGAGTTAGAAGGATGGAATCCTTACCTGAGCCATTTAATTGAAGCATTTCAAGAAGCCATTGATAATTGTGGGCTTATTGATATAGGGGGTATAAAGGACATAAATTTGCTTGGGAACAAGGTGAAAACTTAGGAACCTTATGGAGTAGTACCTAGACTGCTATTTTAGTAATGTATCATGGCTTGAGTATTTTTTACAATGTTATTCATGTAACTTGTATAGCTAGCGAATCATGTCCTACTAACTTTGTCTTGCTTTGCTATAAGGCACAAGTTTAGAGCTAAAAGGAAAAAACATTTTGAGGCTATGTGGGTGAATGAGGAGATATGCCATGAAATTGTTATCGAGTATTAGACATTTAATTTTGGTGACCCTATCATCATGTCCCATTTTGCTAATCTAATCTCTCACCTTGATGGTTTGGGTAAGCATGATATTTAGTAGTTATGATCGGATATAGGAACCTGTCGCAAACACATTGGTGATGTGAAATCTCATACTTATGACCCAATAACATCAAATGAGCTCTCTCCTCTTGATGAAGAATTTGATGCATTAGTGGAAAGGGATGAGGTGTTTTAGAAATAAAATTCATGGTGTAATAGGCTGAAGCACGGAGAGAAAATATTCGGTCTTTCATTTTACTACTTCTCAAAGGCATATAAATAACACATTACAAGAATTAATGATAATGGCATTTGGTGCTTTAAGCCTAAGGAGATGAACATTGTAGTGGGTTATTGTGAAAATCTATTCATATTACCCCATTGAATTGGCTATTACTAATGCTATCACTAGATAGGTAATTTATGCTCAAAATATTGATCTTCCTCATACTTTTATATGTCAAGAAATTTATGTAGCACCATCCTAAATGCACCCCATAAGTCTCCAAGTCTATATGTCATTCTAGTACTACTTTACACTTTTTTTTTGGGATGTAGTTTCTACTTACCTGAATCTTGTGAAAGGTGGTTCACTTCCTATAGCTTCTAACCACTCCAATATTGTCCTTATTGCTAAAGTAATGAAGTTGGGTCTATATGATAGAACCAAGAACCATTAGCTTATGCAATGTCATCTACAAGCTAGTTTCTAAAGTGGCGATGAATCTAATGAAGGGTATTCTACCTTGTTTGGTTTTTAACAAGAAAAGTGTTTTTGTACCTTTTAGATTGACCATAGACAACATCCTACTTGGGTTAGAGGCTTCTCACTCTTTTAAAACTTATCTAACTTAGAGTCTGTTTGGTATACGAATTCGTAATCCTTAGGATTAATTTTAATCCTAAGCTTAGTTAATCCATAGAATTACTTAATTTAGAGTTTGTTTGGTATAAAAATATTAATCCATAGGATTATGTATCCTACTCTAATAATTCTATGTTTGGTAGGTGGATTAATAAATGGGATAAGAAACTAAAGTTATTTTAGGAAATAATTGATGAGTTTAGTAATCGCATGGGATGGGGATTACTAAAGACTTGGAGGGACTAGGTATTAGTTAACACCTATCTAACGAGATTAGTAAGCCATAGGATTATTAAGCCTAATCTTAATCCTGCATACCAAACTTAGTGTTATTTAGTAATGTTTTAGATTAGCTAAGCAATCCTGTTTACCAAAAGAGATATTATAGTGGTAGTATGTTTGTAGTGAAGTTAGACATGGTTAAGGCCTATGACCAACTAGAATGGGGTGTTATCAAGTTTGTGATCACTGTTATAAGGTTTACCTCTTATTGGATTGATCTTATCATGACTTCTTCATATAGTATTTCATACTATGTTGTATTGAATGATGAGATTGTGAGGAATGTAAATTCATTTAGAGGTATAAGGAAAGGTGATCCATTGTCACCCTATTTATTTATCTTATATGCTGAAGTCCTTTTTAGTGTAATTACTTAGGCTTGTTAAAGGACAAAAATGACTAGTTTACACTTAACTCCTTAGGCACAACATCTTTCTCACCTCTTTTTTACAAAGGATTGTTTGATATTCACTATGGTAAACCTTGAGGAAGCTTCGGAGATTAATCTATTGTTGAGGCTCTATAAAGCAGCTTCAAGTCAGCTTGTAAATTTTAACAAGCAGCTCTTTTTTTTCCTCTTTTATTTCAGCTAATAGATAAAAGAGATATTTGACAACCTAAAGTATTAATGATACTCAATTTTTGGGCCTCTACTTTACAACTCTAATAGTTTTAGGAAGATCATATCATAATGCATTTAGCTTCTTGATAGACAAATTTAAAAAGCATCTTTCTTCTTAGAAAAGGTGAATTTTATCGATGGTGGGCAGAGGGGTTATGGTTAAGGCAATCATTCAAACTTTGCTTGCTTTTACTATGAGTGTCTACATGATACCTAATTTAACAACCAATTAATTACAAAAGATAATGAATAGCATTTGGTGGAGGAGTGCGAATGGTGGTAAAAGAGCTATTCATAAGGTTGCTTGGGTGAAGCTTTGTATTCCAAAAGATAATAGAGGATCGAGTTTCCAAAATTTCAAGATTTTCATCTTTGCTATGCCTACAAAAAGGTTTGGCATTTAATGAGTAATGGACTCACACTGCCCGCTAGTATCCTTAAAGCTAAATGCTACCCAAATAGTAGAGTTTTAGAACTTGCTGTTCTAAGAAACAAAAGTTACAGTTAGTGTAACATTGCAAAGGCTATTCGAGTTTTGAAGTAAGGTTTACCGTGGAGTATAGGCCATGGAAATTTAGTTTCTATAAGAAAGGAAAAATGGCTACTTTCTTCTTTTTAGTGTTGACATCTAAGCCTCCAACTTTTATTGTTGAAAGAGTATTTGATATTATTTATCAACAATAGTGGTTGATAGAGAGTATGTTCAATGGTTGGGATGTGGAGTTAATTATATCTACTATACTTCCATCTCACATTAAAGATGATAAATTGCACTGGTATTTTACTAAGGGTGGTAATTAATATGTCAAATCGGGTTATTACATGGGTGTGAATTCTTTAAATGCTTCAAAGGCATCAGACAATAATCTTCTATTATTATGGCATGACATTTGGAGAATTAACGCTCTAGAAAGGCATAAATTATTGCTTTGGAGATTATGTCGTGGCTTCATTCTAACTATGACTAATATTCTTAAAAAGGAGTTAATTTAAGTTAAGATTATCCTTTGTGCACTAAGGAAATAGAGATATATTTACAAATTTCTCCAATGTGAGTTTTCTCATGCTAGTTGGGATAAATTTGAATTGGATTTGTAGCTAAGGAGACCTCAACTATCTATACAAGAATGAATTTCTTATTTGTTTCATAAGTTTAGCCTGTTAGATATAGTAAGAATTATTGTTGTTATTGAAGGTAATCATGGGATCAAAATTGAAAGATATGGAAAGATGTAGTGGAGTCACCTTGTATGGTTTCTCAAGTGCACTTGAAAGCTCATTTCAATTTTATTAATGCCATTGAATCACCAATCCTTGGCTCATACTTGAAACAGGACAACAACGTTCCCATTGACAAAACATAGCAAGCTCCTCCTTTTGGTTCTATCATTATAAATGTAAATGTAAGTTTTGATGCCACTAATAAAAATATTGGTGTTGGGCAGTCTTTAAAGATTATTTGGAAACTATCTTAACTTTGATGATACCTCATTTACCTATTTATTTAACTCTAGTTATGGCAAAAGCTTTGGCCTTCGTTCAATAGTGCTAAGGATGTTGTATTACCAATATAATAACATGCTCATCCAATCCGATACTTAGAGTTAATGCAAAAATTTTGATATCCTTCTCAGGGTCATACACAAGTAGGTTTCATTTTTGAAGATATGAGGTTGCTTCTCTATGCAGGCTACTCGTGTCTTTAAAAATTCTAATTTGCTTAAGAGATCATATTTTCTTCTCAATTGTATGTTTGAGAATTTAACCTTCCACATAAAAATATAAGAGATTTGAGAAAATTGAAATATATAATCTTGCATTTAACTCTTAAAATATTATTAAAATTTTTATCTTGTATATCATAGCTAATTTAATGATATAGTGCATATCCTCCAGAGCTATCAATCTAGATTCAATTTCCTTTCCTTAATTAAGAAAAAAAATAAAATAATTCAAAAAATTGTAGTTTATTTCACTTACAAATAAGGGAGTTGTAAATTTTTTTTAACAAATCCTCACTTATAGTTTATTTTATTAGCAAACATAAAGCTTGTGATTTTATTTTGTTAAGCAAACTAAGGCATGTCATTAAATACCTTGAAGTGGTATGTATGGCTTAATCATTATATCACATATGACAATAATTATCTATACTATTTATTAAGCTAACTCTTGGAGTGGTGTCAAGCTTTTAAACTATCATTTTTATCCTTCGAAAAAGTTAAAGAAAACAATTTTCACATATTTTTTTATATTATTTCAAAATTTATTAATTATTTAATTAAATTCATAAGTTTAATTTTTTTTTTATTGAATATGAATTTTACAATTAATTTTAATTGGCCGAATTGTTTTGTTGAAAGGAGAGACTCCTTGGAAGTTGGTGGATTTAAAGAGAAAGCTAACAACAGTGTGGAACATTGAGAAACAATGGCAACTCGTCTCTTTGGGAAAAAGGTTCTGTCTTATCTGGCTCAATTCTGAAGAAAACAAGAGTAGAGTATGGAGGAGAGGTTCTGTCAACTTGAGGCCAGGTGTGTTAAGGCTTCAGCATTGGTCGAAGGATTTTGATCCGGATGCACAAAAGTCAACCAATGCTCATTTTTGGGTTAGATTATATAAATTGCCTTGGGAGTATTGGCATCAGCAAATTCTGGTGGACATAGCCCGTGGCATAGGAGCTCCCTTGAAAATTGATAATGCTACGTTGGCTAGAGAGTATGGACATTATGCTAGAATTCTTGTGGATATGGATTTATCTAAGGATTATCCAGACTCTTTGATGATTGAATGGGTAGGAAAAAGTTTTTTCATAGAAGTGGGATACGAGAACCTTCCACCATTTTGTAATTGTTGTTCCAATATTGGCCATTTCACTTCAGTTTACCGGATGAATAAGAAACTAGATTCAGATAAGCAGGAAAAGCAAAAGGAGGTGAAGAAGGGTGGATGCAGTAAAACATTGGGTTTCTAAGGAGCAAGCTAATGTTCCAGTTCAAAATGCTTTTGGGCATCTTTTTTATGACCTTGGATTGGAACCAAATGAACAACTCAAAGATAAGAATGACACTATGCTTGAAGCCCAACCAGTAGAGTTGGAAGCTATTTTACCTGCTTCTGAAGGAGACAACACTACTATGGATAAGTAGGTTACGAAAGTAGCTACATAAGAGAATGAAAATCTTGGAGAAAAGTGGCTGAAGAAGCTAATACTACTGCCCACTATACTATTCATGAAAATCCTTTGCACGAAATAGTCATGGACGCTAATTTAGATCATGATTCTTTTGGTGCTGATGAGGCAAATGCAGTTGGTGATAAGGAAATCCAGGTTGACACCGGCAAAAATACATCTTAGGCTAATAGATGTGAGGAGACAAATGAATAGAATGATGGTGAATGAACTATTGTCGAGCGTCGAAAAGTAAGTATAAAAAAGGAGCAAAAATATAGAGTTTCTCTGACTAGACGATCAACTAGAAATGCAAGCCCTCCAGAAAGACTTAATTTATGAAGATAGTTTTCTGGAATTGTCGGGGTATTGGTAATTCGGATACTCATAATTATTTGCATTCTTTGTGCATTCATAATAAGCCTTTATTGCTTTGTATTTCAGAGCCTATAGTTGCTTTTATTTCAACTCCTATCAATTTTTGGAACTCTCTAAATTTTCAGTTGGTGGCTGTAAATAATGAAGACCCTGTTTCGATGTGGGTTTTTGCTCATACTTCTTTGGGTACTCCTTTGGTTGCTACTATCAGTGACCAACATGTCACTATGGATTGTTTGTTCAATAATGTTCCTTTGAGAGTTTCCTTTATTTATGCCAATAATTGGAGGAATAGAAGACTTGCTTTATGGAATGATTTGTCAATCTTGAATCCCTCCATTAATTTGGGAGATTTTAATGTGGTGATTAGTGCTCACGAGAAAATGGGTCGATCTCCACCTATTCTTCCTTCAAGAGAATTCATTGATTTTATTGATAATAATAATTTGATGCACATTCCTCATAGAGGGGCATTTATACTTGTTGCAACATGAGAGGGGCACATGCTAGAGTTGATAGTGTTTTGGACAGGGTGCTAGTATCTCAAGAAATCGTTAACTCCTGGGATTCGATTTCTAGTGTGGCTCTTCCAAGACACCATTCTGATCACTCACCTTTACTTTTCAGTGCTTAATCTAATTCTACTACTATTTACTCTCGTTTTAGATTTCAGGAAATGTGGCTCACCCATCCTCAATGTAGAGACTTTGTCAAGCAACAATGGGATAGCTATGATGTTCATCTTCCTCCTTTTCAGGTACTCACAGAAAAGCTGAAGCGTCTTCATTTCACTTTTAAGAAATGGAATAAGGAGGTTTGTTATCTTCTAGATCAAAATTTGCTACAAGCTGAATCAAAATTGGCTAATGTTTAAAATGATATTGCAAGAAATGGTCTATCAAATGTTCTTCACCATGTGAAAATTGAAGCCCATGCCGAGGTTGATCTTTGTCTTCGACAAAAAGAAATTTTATTTCAAAGAGAAGAGTAGGGTGAAGTGGTTTGAAGCCGGAGATAGGAACACAACCTTCTTTCATAGAATGCATGCTGTTAAAAAGCCTGTTTCTTTGTTATCTTTACTTCAAATTTATGATGAATTGATTGATGATCCCATAATAATTTCGAATCACATTACTGATTATTATAAGTAACTTTTTACATCTCCTTTTACCGCTCTAGTAGATCTTTCTATTATTAGAGATTTAATTCTAGCTTCACTCAGTATTGATGAGGAGAATGAATTATGTAAAAGACATTCAAATGATGATATTAGAGGTGTAGTGTTTGCCTTAGACCCTCAAAGTGCTCCAGGACCTGATGGATTTTTAGGTAAATTTTTTTCATGTATTTTGGGATATCGTAAGGGTTGATGTTTGTAAGGCAATATCTTTCTTTTTTGCTCATGGGAAATTGACTCCTGGTTTGAAATCTAGTTTTATGGTTTTGATTCCTAAGCTGAAAGAGGCGATCTCTATTGATCAATATAGGTCGATTGTTTTAAACAATTTTTGTGCTAAGGTAATTTCTAAAATTCTAGCGGATCGACTTGCTCCTATTGCAACAAGAATTGTGTCCAAGAATCATTTTAGGTTTTTAAAGGGAAGGTTAATTAAAGACTGTATTACTTTAGCTTCAGAAGGGGCTAATTTTCTTGATAAGAAATGTTTTGGTGGTAACATGGCTCTGAAGATTGACATTCGCAAAGCTTTTGATACTCTAGATTGGAATTTCATGTTGGAAGTTCTTGAAGCTTTCAATTTTCCTCTTCAGTTTACAGAGTGGGTTCTTGAAATTTTAGTTCAGCTAGGCTCTCTATTTTGATTAATGGTAAGCCTCATGGCTATTTCTCTTGTTCAAGAGGGGTTCAACAAGGAGATCCTTTATCTCCCATTTTGTTCATTTTGGCAGAAGATTTCTTAAGCATGTATCTTTTTAAGCTTTTGAAGGAGGGGCTGTTGAAGTTGATGGGGTATTCTAGAGGCACATCTTTTATTTCCCATATGTTTTATGCTGATGATTTTCTCCTCTTTAGAAAGGCTTCTAAAAGAAATATCAGTGTTCTTTATATGGTTCTCTTTTAGTTCAAACGGTAAATTGGAGTAAATCTTCTATTTATTTTGGTAAGTCGATCTCCTCTTTGAGAGAAAATTTTCTCATCGATCACCTTAATATAAAGCACAAAATTTTCCCTTTTACATACTTGGGTATTCCGCTTTTTGCAGGAGCTCCTAAAGCAAGGTTTCTTAGGCCTATTGCTAACAAAATTATTCAGAAGTTTTTAATGTGGAAAGGCAAATTACTTTCCTTCGCTGGTCGTATAGCGCTTGTCAAGGCTGTTATCTATTGCTCGTTTCTTCATTCTTTTTCCATCTATAAGTGGCCTAGGGACCTTATTTCTGTTATTCAAAGGGCTATAAAAAATTTTATTTGGACTGGAACTGTTCACAAGAGAAAATTGGTGAGTATTTCTTTAGAAAAATGATATGATTTAGTTAAGGGAGGAGGCATTGGCATAAAACGGCTGGATTTCTTGAATTTAGCTATGTTATCTTCTGTCGCTTGGAGATTACACACAACTGAATCCTTGTTGTCCATTCTCAAATTTCAGTTTTTGACTATACTGGTGCAGCAAGAAAGTACTACTTTCGTTCTTCGATGTGGTGTTCCATTCGAGGTGTTTTCAACACCATTTTTGTAGAAACTTTTTGGTAGATTTATAAAGACTCTAATTTGAATTTTTTGCACGGGAATTGGATCATTCCAACTGTGGCCAGCCTGGTTGTTCAGGACAGCAGTACGCAGGCAATTTCGTAATGTGCAATATGTGATTTGGTTATTCAGGGGATCTGGGTTCTGCCAAATTTTTTTTATCAACACCTGTAGGACACCATTAAACAGGTGTGTTTTCTTGCTTCAACTCAAGGCATTTATATATGGAGGCACTCTTTAGATGGTAAGCATTTGGTTAGAAATTTTTATGAATTTCTACATGGTTCTAGAGCTCCTGTCAGTTGGAGCAATTTTTTTTGGTGAAGTTATATTCCCCCTTCTAGGTAAGCTATTTGTTGGTGAGGTATTCTAAATTGGCTTCCTACAAATGATAATCTAAAGAAAATCGGGTTGACTCTCTCTGCACGTTGTGTGTTGTGTTGTGCCAACAATGAGACTGTTGATCATCTTTTTGTTCAATGTAAGTTAACAAGGGAGATCTAGACAACTGTTTCCAGTTTTTTTTGCATTAAAAATTCTTTGCAATGGAAGGGTTTTTGCACTTAATTTCTAAGGCTCAAGATGTTCAGGCCAGTTCCCAAATTCGTTATTTATGGAATGTTGCTATTATTAGTATGATTTGGGTTATTTGGAGAAGTCAAAATGCTTGTATATTTGAAGGGAAACCTATTTTGATTTATGATATGCTTAGAAAATTTTGGTTTTACATTAAGGAGAGCGATATCTTTCGGGTTGGGAGCATGAATGGTAATATGGATGAACTTAATATTTTTTGAAAATTAAATATTTTCATCATTCCTTGGAAATCCCCTAAATTTATTTCTGTAACTTGGCAGCACCCTCCTCCTGGGATAATAAAAGTTAACCCTGATGGCTCATCTTTTGGTTTGCCTGGTCGTTTTGGGGCAGGTGAGGTTTTTGGGAATCATAGAGGTTTTTGTTGTGGCTATTTTGCTTTTCACATTGACTTTTGCTTGCTTTTATGGCTGAATTGAGGGTAGCAATATTTTCTATTGAGAAGGCAGTGGACATGGGATGGCATAAACTTTGGCTAGAATTTGACTCAATGTATGTGGTCAATCTTTTCAAGATGAAATCTCTGGATGTTCCTTGGAGTTGCAGATTGGATTGGTCTCATTGTCTTGCGCAATTGCAGCCTTTGGACTTGGTTGTCTCACATGTTTTTAGAGAAGGAAATAGAGTTGCAGATTGTTTAGCTAATTTTGATGCTCATCATCCGCACTCCCATTGGTGGTCTTCTATTCCAAACTTTTGTAAGGTATTTTTTTTTT
>CAOJBK014757883.1:0-15794 GCA_948294925.1 Codiaeum variegatum
TATTGTCCTTTTTTATTTGTCTGTTAATCGGGGAACGTGTGCCCTTCCCCATATCTTTTTTAGGTTGAAGAAGGGATCCTCTTATCATTTTCATTATTTTGATGTAATTGTTTAATTTACTTCATTTGATTTCTGATTCACTTTTGGGATTTGTGCCTTCCTTAAAACCATTTTGGGCTAGAGGAAGGATTCCTTGTTTATCTTTTATTTTATCGCTTTTACTGCTTTCATGCTATAAGTGTCATTCATGCCATATAAACTGCCCATGCATCATTCTGGTATGATTTATTCTATTCATGCACCATAATGGTATGCCATGCATATATGAAACAATTTTAACCAAAACCATATAATGTTTTTAAGCCAAAATTGTTTAGAAAATAAATTAATTTTCTAAAAATGAATGTTTATATCAATCACGAGTCCCCATATCCACTTTTTGGTTTGAAGCTCGCCTTTTCTTGAAAATTAGGCAAAACATCAATTTTTTAAAATGGATTTAATTTTTAGTTTCTTAATTATCATGAGAGTAAATATATTTTCTAAAAAATAAGTAGTAACTCACACATTCACATGTACACCCAACAAACTCATAAAGGAGTTCTCCTAAAGTGAGACTTGACCAAACCCGATGGCATGCGCAATATGACCCCTGGTAGTCAGTTTCCTGGAGGCCATAAGCCTGAGGTGCACTGGTGGCCCGGGGTTCGGACGAGGCACGCAATAATCTGAATCCTTATGGGCTAAATGGATCCTCATCAGATCTCTTGTATGAATTTTGAAATATAGAATTCAAAATTAAGAAAAATTAAAATCAATAGCCTAAGTTACAAGCCTCATCTCGTTAAAAGGTCAAGTGCTTAATTTCTAAGAAAATAACTTTAGGCAATTTTTGACAAATGGGAATTTGGCTTAGAACCTTGGATTAACTCTCAAACTTAGTAATGGGTACCTAATGGGGATCAATTCAAGTAATTTTAGTGGATTTATTAGGGGCTAAGTTACATTTATGAACTTCCAAAAAATGACCAAAATACGATATGTTAAAATAACTTTCAAACGAGATGCAGAATTGACCTCAAAATTGAACTGAGGAATCATAAGGATAATAATTACCCTACTAATACATTTTTATGATATAATAAACCTAGGGAGACTCTATATTCTACAGGAGAAAACAAAACTCGATTCATATACTAGACGTAAAAGTTACATATATTTATCATAACGTAACATGACTTGAGAGTTCAAAGTATAGATGTTAGAAAATGGAAATTTGGAAAATTAGAAAAATCATGACTAGAGCACATGCATTGATTATGTTGAATATGATAATGAATCATATTTCTCTTTATATGTCTAGATACCTTATGAGTTAGGATTGTGATATCAGGATTGGCCTCATATCAAAGGTGAGAGCCTAATTCACTTTCTTTTTGTATCTTTTGGAAAAAAATTTCTAAGTTGTATTCTTTGAATTCTTAAGCCTTAAAAATTAATCTTGTAAACTCCATTTCTAAACTTGTTGTTCAATTGAGTGAAACTAAATTAAATAGATATTTATAAATAATACACTTTCAAACTCGAACAATAAAAGTTAATGATAACTAAAAAATAAATACGACTAGAAAGTTGGATTCATATGTCGAATAATTATTCTTAAAATGTGGTAACTAATAGACCAATTATTATATCTAACATAAGAATATAATCAATAAAATAACCACCAAAAGAATACCTTTTAATAATAAAAAATGATTGAAATAGTAAAATGTGTATATTTTGGCATAGTGTTGAGCATGCAGTTACAAGTCGATGAGCATGCAATTAAAATGTGATGAACACTAACGAAAAAGATAGTGAATATGTAACTATATATCATATCAACATATGAGGATTGGTATATGTATATTTATATAAAAAAATATATTGATTATTATCCCCACTTTTATCGAAATCACTGTTGATTATAAGTTAATACTGTAATTGAACTCTTAAGTACCCAATTAATAAATCATGAATAATTGAAATCTCCAAGCTAATCACCTACAATGAATTTAGCTAAGCATATATTTTGGTTTGACTCATAAATTTAAATGATTTTTAGAATTTGAGAAAAATGACTTCAAATTTCAGAGTTTATAATCTTGCACTTTCAATGATTTTAAACTAAGGACTTTTATTTACCAATTCGTACTTATTTTCAAAATTGATTCCATAACATGAGCACTAAAGACTATTCTATAATTTCCAAATTTCAACCTTACATGTTTTCAATTCAGAAATACATTTTTCTACGGTATTGCACACCAAAAGTTCTGAATTTAAAACCTAAACCCTTGTATTTAGAAAAAAAAAAATTTAATTTAGCCAAGAAATAAGAAAAACCTTATTCAAATATGCGACTATTATTAAGAATAAAGAATTAATACTCTGATAAGCAAAGTATAGATAAGTCATGGAAGTAGTCATATTATATAACCAAACTAAGAATGAGGGTTCAGAACTTCAATAAGACTACTCCACCAAATGATAGAATATGAAATGATGAATTGTTTTGTGCATATTTTTACATATTTTTCTTGCACATTTAAGTTTATTTTACTCAAAAATTGTGTTTAATGTGTTAAGTGCTATTTAGAGAAAATCACGAAATTATTAAAAAACATAGTTATTTGATTATAAGATGGAGTTCCTGAGCAAATGGAATAACTTGGAATAATTTTTGGAGGAATTTTAGAGAGTTTTAAAATGGCACAGGCCATTCCAAAAGCTTACTGGGCCGTGCCACCTACTGGATCAAAAAGGCTAGAGGATTTGAAGATTTCACAAATAGCATGGGCTGTACAGGTTCATGAGAGGGCCGTTCCCCGTGCACATTACTAGAACAAAAGTAATTTGAAGGCGACTAACAGAAAAAATCACACGGGGCAGAATTATTGACTACACGGGCCCATATGCTATTTAATTGAGGTCGTGCAGACTTATCAAATTAGAGTAGAAAATAGATTCTTTTGAGGTTATCCACATCTAAAAGCCTTATTTTTCACTATATAAGGAGAATTATTTATGGAGAATAGATACCAACGATACGAGCCATCCTACAAGCCATTCTAAATGAGTTTCTTGAGAGAGAATTAGTTTAGAATTGATTTAGAATTGCTTTGAGAGATTTGTTTTCATTGTTTTTCCATTACTTTTACTGTTCTTCATGAATTTAGTTTATGTTAAAGATTGAAGTTAAATTTCTCCAAGGAGATTAAGATTTTTCTACTTTTAATTAGGGTTTATCTTTTTAACTTAATTGCTTTAATTCTGGGCTTTCTTTGTGTTAAGAGATTAAGCATGATTTTTCTAAGAATTATTATGAATTAGTTGAGAATAAAATCTGTCATGAACTAAATTCATTTTTGTCTAGAGATTGTAGCATGAAATAGTCTTGATATGATTAAATTATTATTTATTCTTTTATTAGGTTTAACTTTTGCTTGATTGAATTGAAATTAATTCTAATAACTGATTGCTTGATCACTAATTAGTTAAATTAGGGTTTAGGTGATGGAGCGAGAGTGAAAATCTAGCCTTGGAAATGAATTAGGGTTATAATTTTTAGTCTTAAATCCTTTGATTGATGCATGTTTTCTTTAGATTACTTCTATGAATGTGGTAGCCAGTAGAATAAGCTCTAGTTTAATGATTGTATTGGACATTGGATCGATAAACTTAATTAATAGAATTAATAGTTTAATATCATAAAGGATAGACTATGGATTGTCAATTTCTCTAAACTTGTTCAGACCATTACATACACATATTCATTGTTTGCTTGCTTTTAATTTAATTATTTATTTCCCTTTCAATTCAAAACCAAAATCTCATTTACTTTTAATTGCACCTAAGAAACAAAAATAATAAAGCTGAACAAAAACTTTAGATCCTTGGGAGATACGACCTTGGGTTCTCATCTTGTGCTACGATAGCCCGTATACTTGCGGTTGCTATTTGTTAGTATATTTTGATGTGAACAAGTTTTTGGCACTATTGTCGGGGATCTTTAATAGAATTAGCATTGCGTTATTACTTTGTTTCTTTCTTTAATTTTTAGTTCACTGCTTTTATTTTATTTTTTCATACTTTATGAATGGAAGGAGATCTTGTGAAGAGAATCTTCTTCCTTTTGTTGATAACGTGCATAGGATCAGAGCTGAGAACAGAGGATAAAACATCACGGAGGATCCACCAGAAATTCAAGATCCACTTGTTAATAACAGAGAGATTGAGATAGCTAATCCATAAGAACAAGGGAACAAAAATCAGATTGATCCACCTAGAATCATGGATGACGAGAAGAGACTAATGAAGAAGTTTGCTAAGCCGGTCATTGGTACGGCTACATCTTGCATCCGTTTGGACACAGCATCCCGAAATTATGAGCTGAAAACCATCCATTATAATATGTTGGCGTCATTCCATGGGATGGCTAATGAGGACCCTCTCAATTTTATTTAGGATTTTTACTCTATCATTCAGACCATCCCCTTCAAAGTCTGAATGAGGATCAATTATGGATGAGGTGTTTTACTTAAACCTTTAAAGATGTTACAAAAAGGTGGTTAATGACTTTACCTCCTAATTCTTTGACTATGTGGGAAGTGGTTTACACTAAATTTATGCAGAAATTTTATTCCCATCAAAAAACTGCTAACTTGTGTACAAAGATCACTACTTTTACTTAGTTGGAATGAGAGCCTTTTCATAAGGCTTGGGAATGCTTCAAGTTATTACAAATTCAATACCCACATCATCATTATCCTTAACAATTATTAAATTAGTTTTTCTATGATGGACTTACTTATCAAAACCAAAGGATAGTTAATAATATAGTTGGAGGTTCGATGAGTGAGGTTACCCCCAATGAGGCTTTTAGACTTTTTGAAATGCTTAGAACTAATTCCCAGCAAAAGATTATGAGGGGTAGGCAAGCTGTGGTTCAAGAGGTTTCACATGGTAAGGATATGGTCATGCAAATTGTTGAATTAACTAACCAAGTTGAGCTTTTGAAAAGGCAAGGAAGTACACTGGTTCATGTTCAATAGGTGTGTGCGGTAGGTGGACTTTATGGGCATGGTGCTAATGTTTGTCCTTCCAGTTTCAATTCTATTCCTAGTGAGCTAGAGGAAGCTCAAGTTCTTAATGGATTCCAACTAAGGACCCCAAATTATTCAAACACTTACAATCCCAGTTGGAGGAATCACCTTAACTTTGGGTAGAGAAATAATAATGCTCAAGTGCCTCAAGTAGTACAAAGGAGACCATACTAAGGAGAAAATTTTGGTTTGCAACAACCTAGAAAATTGAGTTTGGAGGAGACACTAAATAAATTTATTAAAGTAAGTACCCAAACTCAAGAGGCAAATAATAGATGGTTTGATACTATTGAGGCTTTAATGAGGAAAGTGGAGATCCAAGTGGGTCAAATTGCAACAACTATGAACAATAACCAATAAGGAAAGCTTCCAAGTCAACCGAAGTAAGCTAAGGTCATCATGGTCCTTAGGAGTGGTAAGGTTGTTAATAATAATATTGGTTCTAACCTTTGTGAGGTAGGTAATTAGGAGCAAGAGGAGGAGAATACTGAGGTATTCAAGGAAAAAGAGGAAGAAAAAGAGAACCCAACTCCTTTCAAGCTTCACAAGGCGGCTGATCCTTACCTATAGCCTATTTCATTTTTTGAAAGGCTCAAGGAAAATAAGAACGATAAGCAATTTGAGGAGTTTTTCAATATGTTGTCCAAGGCAAGTATTAATGTTCCTCTATTTGATGTAATCTAGAAAATTCCAGCTTATGCAAAATTTTTCAAAGACCTTAATTCTAAAAAACGTAAGTTGGAATTAAAGGAAAAGATTGTTGTTTCAGAGGTAACAAGTGTTATTTTATAACATAAATTACCTTCAAAAGCAAAAGATCCTAGAAGTTTTGTGATTAACATTGAATTAGGTAATGGAGAAGAGGCTAGAAGAATGCTTGACCTAGGATCTAGAATAAATTTAATCCCTTATGTCTTGTTTTCTCAATTGAATTTAAGTGATTTAAAACTCACAAAAATGTGCTTGCAATTAACTGATAGGTCATTAAGGTATCCTAAGGGAATTATTGAGGATGTGCTAGTTCAAGGATTTAATTGTGCATGTTGATTTTATTATGCTTGAGATGGGTGATGGGTTGAATAATAGGTCTGAATTACATATTTTATTGGGTAGACCTTTTATGGAAACCACTAATACTATAATTAATGTTAAATATGGAAAATTGACTATGTCGGTGTTGGGCCAAACTATTGTGTTTTCTATATTTAATAATCTCACACACTATAGCACAATACATGTTGAAAATTCACCTATTAATGAATGTTGCTTTGTGGATTGTGTTGATACTGGTGTTAATGATATATTTGAGCAATATGTTTTTTATGATCTTCTTGAATCAACACTTACACTTGGTGAAGGAACCGAACCTATAGTTCCCGAAATTGTAAGTTATTTAGATGACTTAAATGAGGCTGAACTAGTTAGGGATGGTGAGATTGAAACTTTAGGGCTTAGTGAGGAACAAAGTATCGAGAAGGAATCTTCTCAAAAGTTGGAGCTTAAAGAGCTCCCAAAGCACCTAAAGTATGTTTTTCTAAGTAAAGGAGAAAAATTTCCAGTAATTATATCATCAAAATTGAGTGAGGAAGAGGAGAGAAAAGTTGTAGCATAACTTAAGAGACTAAAAGAGGCCATAGGTTGGGGTTTGAGTGACATTAAGGGTATTAGTCCTTCTACTTACATGCATAGAATAATTTTAAAGGAAGGGGCTAAGCTAAAAAGAGATATGCAATGTAGGTTAAACCCAACTATGAGTGAGGTAGTAAAGTAAGAAGTCCTTAACTTGTTGAAAGAATGGGTAATCTACCCCATAGCTGATAGTGAGTGGGTGAGTCTGGTTTATACGGTTCCTAAGAAAATGGGAATCATCATAGTTAAAAATGTGAAAAATGAGTTAGTCCCCACTAGAATAGTAATGGGGTAGCACATGTGCATAGACTATAGAAAATTGAATAATGCCACAAAAAAGGATCACTTTCCTTTATCGTTCATCAAACAGATGTTAAATAAGTTAGCTAACCATTCATACTATTGTTTTCTTGATTGAATTTTAGGTTATTATTAAGTTGCTATTGCACCAGAAGATCAGGCCAAGACAACTTTCACGTGTCCTTTTGGCACATTTGCTTTCAGGCGTATGCCTTTTTGCCTTTACAATGCACTAGCGACTTTTCAAAGATGCATAATGTCGATATTTTATGATATGATTGATTATTACATTAAGGTATTTATGGATGAATTTTCTATTTTTGGAAATTCTTTTGATGATTGCTTGAATAAATTAGTTTCTATTTTAGAAAGATGTATTAAATGCAATCTTACTCTGAGTTGGGAGAAAAGTCACCTTTATGGTTGATCATGGCCTAGTTTTGGGTCATATTGTGTCTAGTAAAGGTATGGAAGTTGATAAAGCTAAAATTGATTTAATTGCTAACTTACCCCCTCCCACATCTGTAAAAGAGGTAAGAAGTTTTTTAGGTCATGTTGGTTTTTATAGGAGATTCATAAAGGATTTCTCCAAAATTAGCTAACCTTTGAGTAGGCTATTAGTAAAAGATGTTCCTTTTGAGTTTAATGATGAATGCATGATAGCTTTTAATACCTTGAAAGAAGAACTAACTATGCTCCTATTTTTGTTGCCCCTGATTGGTCTTTACCTTTCGAGCTAATGTGTGATGCATTAAATTATGCATTGGGGGGCCGTTTTAAGACAAAGGGTTGACAAAACTGTAAGAGTCATATACTATGCAAGTCTAACCCTTTCTGGTCCTCAATTGAATTATACCACAACTGAAAAAGAGATGTTAGTTGTTGTTTTTACATTCGATAAGTTTAAGGCATATTTAGTTGGCTTTAAAGTCATAATATACACTGATCATTCAGCTATTAAATATTTATTGACAAAACAACATGTGAAAACTAGATTGATTAGGTGGCTATTATGAATTTAGGAATTTGATTGTGAAATACGTGATAAGAAGGGTAGTGAAAATGTAGTTTCTGATCACTTATCTAGGTTACCCTTCCCATTCACTAATGAATCTAATTTGAGTAACACCACTAAAGATTTAGATGCATTCCCTAATGAACAATTGTTTACATTATCTCAAACTCCATGGTTTGTAGATATAGCTAATTATCTTTCATGTGGTGGAGTTAGGGATGACATGTCATTTCAAGAAAAGAAATGATTATTTCATATTTGTAAATTTTATTTTTGGGATGAGCCTTACTTATTCAGAATTTACAAAGATGAAATCATCTGATGATGTGTTCCTGAGGAGGAGAAGGTTAGTGTTTTGAAATTTTGTCATGATATGCATTGTGGTGGACATTTTGGAAGAAAGAAAATAGCTGAGAAAGTACTCCAAAGTGATTTATATTGGCCTACATTATTTAGAGATGCATATATTTATTATAAACATTGTGATAGAGGCTAAAGAATAGGCAATATAAAGAGAAGGATTGAGATGCCCTTAACTAACTTTGTTGTGATTGAAATTTTTTATGTATGGGGTATCGATTATATAGAATCATTTCTTGTTTCTTTTGGAATTCAATATATTCTAGTTGGTGTTGATTATATTTCGAAGTGGGTGGAAGAAATTCCTACCCGAACTAGCGGTGCTAATGTTGTGGTTAGTTTTGTCAAAGATTTTATCTTTAATAGGTACGGCACACCAAGAGTCATCGTTAGTGATGAGAGAAGCCATTTTTGCAACCAAATATTTGAGAAATTGCTGAGAAAATATGGTGTAAAGCATAAAGTGGCGACTCCATATCATCCTCAGACTTCTAGACAAGTTAAGACCTCAAATAAACAATTGAAAGGAATCCTTCAGAAAAAGGTTAACTCATCAAGGAAGGATTAGTCTAATCGAGTAAATGAATCTCTATAGGCTTATAGGACTACTTTTAAAACTCCAATTGGCATGAGTCCTTTTAGGTTAGTATTTGGAAAGACATACCATTTACCGGTCGAGCTAGAGCATAAAGCTTATTGGGCAATCAAGACCCTTAACTTTGATTTGGACCAAGCAAAAAGAAAGAGGAAGTAGCAGCTATCAGAATTGGATGAGCTTCAAAATGAGGCATATGAAAGTGCAAGGATATATAAAGAGAAGACAAAGGTGCTTCATGATCGAAGACTTCTTCGTAAGCACTTCGAACCATGTATGAAAGTCTTGCTCTTTAACTCCCATGTTAAACTTTTTCCTAGAAAATTAAAATCATGCTGGAGTGATCCTTTCGAGGTAATTCATATGTATCCTTCAGGAGTGGTTGAATTTCTTAACTAAAAAACTAATGAGAAATTTACTGTTAATGGTCATCGAGTTAAATAATATTTTGGTAGTTTGGATGAAATCAAGAAAGTTAAAAGCTTTTCACTTTAAGATCCTTGAATTCATCCACAACGTCTAGCTAAGATGATGTTAAAGAAGCACTAAGTGGGAGCCATCCCACTAATTTAGATTGTTTTTAGGTTTGATTTTCTTTTCATTTAAGTTTTTGTATTTAATTCCACAGTCAAAAAGAGATAATGCGCTAGTATATGTTAAGTTGTGATTTTGCAAGAATCTAAGATGTTTAAGGAGCTAAAAAGGGTATTAAAGTGTGTGGTAAGGGATACGTAAAAGGTATAAATTTTTCCATTAAACTTGTTAAAAAATAGTAACTTGCATGTGTGTGTGTGTGTGTGTGTGTATGTGTGGGGGGGATGTTGGTTTCAAACCACTATGCATGAGGCATGCAAAATAAATTTTGCCTCATGTGCTTTACTGTATGATAGGTAAAATTAGGATTCTAAGAAATAGAGATCCATACGGGTCAGCTTGCTCTAGGCACGGGGCCGTGCACTAACCCGTGCTCATTACTGGACTGAACATGGTTTTGCGTAAATTTGAAACAGATATTCGTATGTACCTCTATATGAGTCGTGTCCAATGAATGTTGCCATGTGTGCATCTCTCTACTAATCTATAAATAGGGCATGGGCTAAAAAGGTAGTACACAGACCCGTGCGTGTAAGAAAATGCCATGTGCGCCTTTGTTTTAATTGCACGCTTAAGGGGATTTTCAAAATGAAAAATTGACTTTCCCTATAACCACACACATTCTGTTTTTCCCAAATCACATGATTCCTCTTCATTCTTGACACCCAAACTTAATTGAAAACAATATTTTCTCTTCTCCAAATCCATATTGTGTTGATTCCATAGATTAGTCATCAATTTTCTCCCCACTAATCGAATTAATTGCATGAAATTCAAGTAAGTTCTTTAACCCTCAATTTTTCAATTTCTTGTGATTAGAAACATGAGTAGGGTAGAGTTTGAAAGATTTAATGATTGATTGAGCATAATTATTGTCCTAATTTCTTTTATAACCAATTTTTTATTTATAGAATTAGGATTTTGCTTTGATTGAATAATATAAACCAAGAAACCTAGACTCTGTAATGTGGCATGTTTAAAATCTTTAGGGTCTTTGATTGAAATTGATGATTTATGTGTCCTTATGAGTTTATTGAGTTGTTTGAATGTTATAGAGGATGCAATAACATAAGTTTTATGTTTGAACTTTGTCGATTTATATTGCCCACCATGTGTTCGATTAAATGCCATAATGAGATTTTTGAGCAAAATTTAGATACTTTGATCATTCGAATTGCACTTAAATGGTATATTAATAATTGTTTTGATTGAAGTATAGCATTGGCTTATGGTTGGGATTGATTTTATTTTATTGATATTGCTTAATTGGGCTAATTTTTTGCACTAACATGTGAGATTGAAAATTGGGAATGGTTGTGTTTGCTTTGTATGGTTGTTTTGTAGATGGAAAAAAGATCAAAAAGGGAAGGTTATTACCAAATCGAAGGCAAAGAAATGAGCTCGAACTTCTAGGGAAAAAAACCCACTTGTTATACTTAAGCCCTCGAGGCTGATAAACGACATGTTCATTGCTAGCCACAGGAATTTGAGGTTTAATGATCATGAGAGCCAGCAAAGGTTCATTAATTTGGCGGATAAGCTATTTCTACCACATTGGCTTATCGATTGGGAAATTTTGGAAGGAACCCCACTCCATGAGGAATTGAGACAATTCGCTGACCTTCCGGGGTGGCGAAATATATTCAATGTCAATGAGACTGCTTATCAAGAGCTCACTTTGGAGCTCTATTGCACGCTTAAGCATGAGGGGAAGCTGTTCAATATCAATAAGTCGGTGGAGTTTAGGATTAATGGTCAAAATTATGTGACTACTGTTGAGGAGTTTGGAAAATAGTTTGGACTATATACACAAGAGGAACTTGATTCTCCAGTTTATCGAGAGTCAATTATTGAATGCGAGAGGTATACACAAAGAGATGAATTTTGGAAAAAGCACACTGGTGCTCATTAGATATTTCATGCAAGCCTAGAGAAAGCCACGACTTATAAGGATTTCTACATAAGGGTCATGCACAACTTGTTGTCCCACACCAGTACAGCTCGACATAGTAGTATGGGGCACATGCAATCTGATGATTGGTTCATTTTAGGAAATATGCAAGAAGGTAATCCTTTGAATGTGGCATTTTTCTTGCTAAAATTTTTCTTGAATCAAGCAATGAAAAAGGATGGTTTCTTCGCTGGAGGTGCTTATGTGTCGCAATTAGCGACAAGGTTGGGATTCAAAATTTAGCCCCAAGGTGGTTTGATTGTTGATGGGACTCCAGTATTCATGGATATTGAGAAAATTAGGTAATTTGATACTGATTATGTGAGACCGAAGCCTCCACCACCACCACCACCACCACCACCATTTGTTTATGATCCGACACCTCAGGTACCACTTCCTTCTCCACTTTTTATTCCTACTTCTATTACTGCTTTTGTTCCATCTTCTTCTACGGCTATTGCTGGGCCTAGTACATCTATGTCTGGTCCTAGTTCTGCTAGACCAAGTAATATTACTATTGTGCCTAGTATTGCTACTGCTGGACCAAGCTTTACGCATATTGGTCCTAGTATGCCATCAACTTCTAGTACTAGTCTGATTACTTTTGCTAGACTGAGTATGTCATCTTCTATGGCTGGGCCTAGTACAAGTATAAATCCACCCCCGTATCTACTCTCTTATGTGTAAGGGTAGAAAATAGATTACTTTGATTGGAGAAGCTTACCATGTGGACAATATAGCAATCAAGGGAGAAAGGATCGGAAATCGACGCCTTTAGAGCGTCAAATGTGTAGGATAGAAATTCAAAGGTATTATGGCCACCAAGACCATGAGCATATTATTAAGTTGTTAAGGCGAAATCAAGATTGCATAGATTGGTTTATTGGTGAAAGCATGAGGTTTTGGGCTCAACACAATTATAAGCCACACCGAGATTTATTCAGATGCCGAGTTCAAGGACAATGATCGGTCTTCTGATAGATCTGATGATGAAGATGTTGAGGAGATTTCTTCGGATGAGGAGTGATGATGACATACATGGCTTACCTTTTGAAAACTATGGTTTTATTTCTTTTTCTTTTATTTTGGTACTATTTCTTTTTATTTTTCTATTTTTATTTTGCTGTTTTTAATTCTCTTTATTTTGGATATTTTTGGGATAATATTTTGGATGTAAATAACACATATTGCCTTTAGAATTTTTTCTTTTCTACTGATTCGATGGACAGAGAAGGTTGCAAGGCTCAATCTTGGAGCATCTTTATTTTTCTGTTTGATGACTATGATGGTAATTTGAGCAAGTTTTTCTTTTTCTCTTTCACTTTTATTTTTTTTTCCTGTTTTCACACATTGAGGACAATGTGTATATTAAGTGTGTGTGTGTGTGCGTGGGTGTGGGGGATACTTGGAAAACTTGATTTATATTATTAATAATGGTTTGATCTCAAGCGAAATAAATTTTGTCTTTGATGAGATAACTTAATGATCTTGATTAAGTTTGTGATTATCCTAGTTGAAAATTTTCAAAATCACTTTATTCTTTTTTATTAATGCTTTAATTTTTTTGTGTTTATTTGCTTAATTTTGAGTTTAGAACTTACAAGTAAAGAATTTTGTTGATATTATAGTATCGTTGAAAGTTGAAATTTTTGTTAAAAGTTTGAGCATGTGGATTAGAATGTTGCAAAATTGAGATTTTTGGTGAAAATTTTAATCTTAGGATTTAACAATGTCTTTTAGAAATAACTTGCATAGATTGTGAATGAATAAAAAGCTTGCACTAAAATAAATAAGGAACTTTGAAAATTAATCCATATTTTGTTGGTTCCTATTTTACTCAAAGTGAAACAATAATCTAAAGGAACTATGAATAGTGCTAGTAGTTGGCTGATGCAAGTGATGAGCTGAGTAACCGGGGGTCGACACCTCAAATTGTTTACCTTCGCATCAAAAGGCTTATGACGAAATCAGTTAAGTTGGGTTCCTTGATGTGCTTTAAAGAAAAAGAGGGAAAATAAAAAGAGAAGAAAGTGCATGTGTTTAAAGTCTAAATTTGCAAGATGTGTATGTTATTTTCAAAAGGATTGAGTTGATTCCTAAGTATGAACATCGATACTAGCCTGATTTTAGCTTTGTTGCATGAAATGAAGTTTTTGCTAATTCGTTTAACATAGATTTTAATAATTGATTATTCTATAGAAACCAATAAAATTATTGAAATCGAGTTTTAGGTTTAAAATTTGGTTAACATAGCATGAAAATTTTAAAATTAATTCGATTGAATAACTTAATGAGTAAAGTTGAAACTTGATTTTTCTTAGCTTGATTGAGATAGTTAAATTATTCAAATCATTGTCATTTTTCTATTTTTGCTTGAGGACAAGCAAAAGCTTAAGTCTGGGGGAGTTATTTAATGCATATTTTTATATATTTTTCATGCACATTTAAGTATATTTTCACCCAAAAATTGAGTTTAATGGGTTTGTTAAGTATTTTTTAAAGAAAGTCAGGAAATTATGCAAAAATGATGTTATTTGATCAAAAGATGGAGTTCCTGAGTGAATGGAATTACTTGAAACAAGATTTGGAGGACTTTTGAAGATTTTTACAAATGCACGAGCCGTGCATGACACATTACTAGGCCGTGCAAATCTCTGGATCAAAGCAGCTGAAGGAATTGAAGTATTTACACTCTACACGGGCTGTGAAGATAGAAGATTGGTCTGTGCACTAAAGGAAACGTTACGGAATCGCGCAGCGGAAGCATAAAAGGAGAAAACGAATTGGAAGGGGATTCGAATTTCAGTTTTCAAAACTTTTTCAAAAAATTAATTTTGCTAAAACTCTTTTAACAAAATTAGGTTAGGAAATTATTCAAACACTTTGAAACATTGCCATAACCTAGGGTTTGTGCATAAAACATGTTGTCAAAACTCTTTTAACAAAAACATTTGGAAATTTTCAAATTCTTTGAAAATCAATCCTATGTCAAAACTATTTTAACATAGAGGGTTTAGTCATTTATCAAACTCTTTGATAAATGTCTAAACCTAGGTTTGGACCCATAACTTTAACCAAGGATATTGCACCAATTTGTGTACAAAACACAAGTTGAACAACGAAAGGTTTGAAGTAAAAATATCTCTCGTCCTCCTTCATTAAGCTCCTCAAGTGTGAAGCCTCTAACTTGAAACATACCTAGCTTTTCCTAAATGCTTGTTCTCTAATTCTCTTCAAGAAACTTGAATCATCTCTCTTTGGTTAACCAAACTTTTGATCCTTGCTTCTTTACTTGAGAATTTGAGACTTAAGGATTAGTTTTGGACTTCCAAGCTTCTCCACAGTCCTTTCTGAAAGGATAATAGATGAAGAGTTTGTTCTTGAAGAACTCTTCTTCAAAACAAATTTTCTTTCTCTATTTAGTGTGAATTTAAGCTTTCTCTCTCTAACTCTTAGAGAGTTTCTCTCTCTACCCCAAGGTTGATGAAGATGAATAGTTCTTCTTCATCCTTTAGGTGGAGTGACTTGTTGTTAAGCAAAAAGATGAAGCCAACCTATTTATATCCTATAACTTCTCCAACAACTTTTTCTTAAATTAAGGAAACAAGTTGGGAAATATAGTTACTTGTTCTAGTTGAAACATGACTATTTGATTAGTTAATTAGTCAACTAGATTAAGCATATAATTAGTAGGAATCAAGTTTAAACCTTAATTAATCACATCTAATATGGATTAAGCTAACATCTCATGTTAAGTTTAATTATTTTATTTATTTGTCCAAAATCATTTCAATTAGTCATGCCTATTTGTATCTCATACAAACTATGACATAATTGAAATTAATCATTTTGTGAAGTAAACATCAAGAGATGCTAGCATCTTTGTAAATTTAATTACATGTTTAATTCAATCATCATTAACAATTAATTAAACTCTTTAATTAATTATTAATATGATAAATACAAGCTAATGAGAATTGATATATGATATGTGACTTACTAGGTTCATGTTCTAATTGGCAATGGCATAAAGAAAACTCTTTTCTTCCCACCAAGTGTGTAATCCTCATTACACTCTTAGTCCCATAAGTCGTGAGTGACGTCTAGCATAACATATCATGACTGCCTAATTAGAAATGAATGTTAGTGATCATATCTTTGACATAAACATGGACCTCTGGATCATAATTACCATGCACTCAA
>CAOJBK014757978.1:0-11923 GCA_948294925.1 Codiaeum variegatum
ATGGCATGCCAGGTGTTGACTAGGAGTTGTCGTGGGAATCCCCCGGTAGACGAGGGGGTTTGGTGGCAGGCCCCCGGGGGGAAAAAAAAAAAATAAAAAAAAGAATTTAAGTTTTTAAAAAAACAAGTGTACGAATATTTAAAAAAAGGATTTCAAGAAATGAAATATGGGTAAAAAGCACCAGTGATTACTAATTTTTGCATGATTTTCCATTTTAATCATTAATCTTTGATTTTTTTTTCTTTTAATCATTATCCTTTTATTTTATTGCACTATCAGGTCACTAGGAGTTTTTATAACCGAAAATCTGATGTGGCATATTTACTTAGTCGACACGTGGCATGCCACGACAACTCCTAGTCGACACGTGGCATGCCACGACAACTCCTAGTCAACACCTGGCATGCCATATATCATGTCATGTTAGCTCTTAGTCAACATGTGGCATGCCACATCATATTTTCTGCCATGAGACCTTTCAGTGACTTGCCGGCCAATAAAATAGAAGGTTAGTGATTAAAATGAAAAAAAAAATCAAAGGTTAGTAATCAAAATAGAAAAACAAGCAAAGGTTAATGATTATTGGTGTTTTTCACCCAACGAAACATATGCGGTAGTACCAGAAGCTCCACTTTGACTACTTTGAAAATGTTGGGGGAAAATAGAGTTATAGACGCAATGGTAAGAAAAGATAAACATAACACAAATAAATTTAACATGATTCGATCTCAACAGACCTATATTCAAGATTCTCATAAATCAATTCACTATCATCAAAGTGTAATTTTTGAACAGATAAAATTGCAAACTCTTGTACAATATTCCCACTCTCACATCATTAGGTAAAAATATCTCACACTTGGACAAGTCCCTTTCTCTTCAGTAAAAGTAAAATGAACTCTCCTATAATACTATTATTTATAATGTTACCTGATGACTCATCCTTGTAGAGGGTCCACCCCAAGCGATCTCTGAGGTTGCCCTTGACCATTCAAATGGCCTAAAGAAGGTAGCCATGACACTAGAGGCATATGTGGGATGGACCCATGAAGAATGGGGGTCCAAGGATCATTCTACCCTCATGTGGTCATTAGGGGTCTCAATGACGATCGGGTCATCGGGAGCTCATAGGACGCAAGGGTCCTTTCTGGGTGTTGCACCGAGAAACACGGATAATTGAATCATATTCCTACAATATAGGTGACAATCCTTATTTCCTAAATATTAGGGATAAGGCTAACTTATAGCCATCTATATATATCTCATGTTAACATGGAAAAAGGTTAATCTCTCTACTCATTCTACCATCTCTCATTTATACCTTACTGACTTAGGCATCAGACCATTTTCATGAAGTCATCGCCCTGTCTTTTGTATGTTGTTTTAGGATCATATTTAGAATACCAAGTGTGAGACATATATCGTTTTGATCATTGGGACATCATTTTGTGCGGTGAGCATGGACACACCTTCTGCATATTCCTTATTCACATAATCCTGTACTTATGGTGAACTCGGTTAGAAACTTTGACTTGAATCGTGGGTTAGAGAAATTCCTGGAAGAACTAGGGTTCATCATGGAGGAACCACCAATCCCAGTGTGTCAGACTTCTAGGGTCATTCCCTTAGAGATGGAGCAAATGGGCCACAATACTCCGCCCCAAGGCACTAGGCCCTTTGTCAACGAGCAGCACCCACAGGGTTGGGGTGCACTAGGGGCACCAGGATATGGGATTCCACAAGTGCAACAGGGACTGGCAAACCTTAATCTTCGACCTCGCCCAGATTTCTTCAACCTAGTGGCCATAGAGGGTATGTATGGTAACTACGTGGAAATGCAGAAGTAAGTGGCCGCATTGAGGGAGTAAGTTTAACAAATTTCCCACGCACAAAGTGTGAGGGCGGACAAAGTAGGTGAAGGGCAGATAGACCAGGCCCCACCAAGGGGGCAGGAAGCAGTGTCAGAGGATAAAAATCAAATGGAGGATGTTACAGAGAATATTTTGGGAAAAAAAAACCCTAGAGGAGACATTTCCCATATATTAAAGGGGGTGCTACCAAATATAGGGATAAAAGGTGCCAACCTAAACCTATACCTACTTGAGGAATCACCCCTGGTTGACTCAATCTTATGGAAGGATTATCCCCTAGGGTTTGAGAAGCCACAGAGGTTGGATAACTACTATGGTAAGACTTACCTACTAGAACATGTCAATAAATTTAGGATGGAGATACATTCCTAAACTTACTAGGATCACATCCCCTGTCGCCTTTTTCCAATGACCCAAGCCGGAGTTGCCTCGAAATGGTATAATAAGTTACCACCTAAGTTAATATCCTCTTTCAATTATCTTTTCGACCTCTTTTAGACTAGGTTTATGCCGTTAAGGGAAAAACCAAAGTAGTCTATAGACCTCCTCATGATAAGGAAGAAACCTAAAGAGACTTTGAGGCAATTGCTAAAGCGATTCAATCAAAAGATAGGGGAAGTGTCAGACCTATAGTTCGGCATAGCCTACTTGACTATATTGAATGGGACTACTAATCAGAAGCTATAGAGTAAGGTCATTACTGTCTAACCTACAAACTAGACTTGAGTGATGATAATAACAAAGGGTCAAATAAGGATAGAGGAAGGCCTACAGAGTTTGGCTGTGAGAGTCCAAGCACTTAACTCCCTAGCTACGGAGAAGATAGATAAAAAGAGGGAGGAAAGGAGCAGTAGTGATTCTAAGAGGCATCAAGATAAGGCAGCTCAAAGATTCAGGTCTGACAGGCATAACCTCTAACACCCCTATTAACTTCAAGAAGGGACGTCCTAGTGTGGATAGAGAAGAGTGAGGAAGATGTAAAATGGACTCCTAAAATTAATGACTAATCTCATTTAAAGAGGGACCCAAACAGGTACTACAAATTCGACCAAGATAAGGGTCATGACCTAGAGGAATGCAGATATTTGAAGGATAAGATTAAGAGGTTAGTACAAAGGGGAGTGCTAGGTATCTTAAGGCATGTTCAAGGAGGCCGAGCAATAAAATGCTCTAGGAGAGAATCCTATAGTGATGATGTAGGGGATGATAGGATCAGTCTCGATAAGTTGTAGGCGGCATTTATGTAATCATGGGAGGAAGCTCAGCATGTGATAGTTCAACCCAAAGGAAAAGCATGATATGGAGGTATTTGCAGTCCTACAGAAGAGTGGGGACCAACCCCCAATAGCTAGCACAGCCCTCAGCCCTTTGTTCAATTACCTTCAGCCTCGAAGATGGAAATCATATGGTACATCTACACAATGATGACCTCGTAATTCAAAGGTATGTTAATAACTTTAGAGTCAAGAGGATACGATATAGGATGGCAGTTTGGATAATATGATAACCATAGACTATTTCAAAAAGATGAATTTGAGTGTGAAGGATATGAAACCTATCGCTACACCCCAAGTATGGATCGAAAACTTCCAAGTTCAGCTGGAGGGTTCTATTTATCTGAATGTGGAGCTAGGCGATGATAATATAACACGAGAGGTCAGTGTGGAATTCATGGTGGCAGACAATATTTTTCCTTACAACATTCTTTTGGGATGACCTTATCTTTATACCAAAAGCACCAAAGCCAGAATATACCACCTTACCATGAAAATCCCCACCTTAAGACGGGAGGAGATTGTAAGTGGATGCTAGGAAACAACTCACTAAACTTATTTCAATGCCCTTAAGGGAGTGTTCTAAGCAATACATCTCAACATAGAGGATCCAATTAGGCCTGACTTTTTCCAGCCAAAGGAAGAGGTGAGGAAAATACCCATGCCCTAGGGTGAGATTTAGATAGGAGGGGAGATGGGAAAGCATATAAAGGAAGCAATGATCCAAATCTTGTAAGAGAACCTTGCCACGTTTGTGTGGTATGCAGACAACCTCGTTAGGGTCAACCCAAAGGTGATGGTACATAGGCTAAAAATTGATAACTCCATTAAACCCATAACACAGAGGAAGAGAAAGCACCCAATAAAAAAGCAAGCAGCCATCGCTGAAGAGGCAGGTAAGCTATTAAAGGATGGTGTTATCTGAGAAGTGCATTACCCAAAGTGATTGGCTAATGTAGTCTTGGTCAAGAAGCCCAATGGGTCATACTATATTTGTGTGGACATTACAGACTTAAATAGGGCCTGCCCAAAGGATCCATACCCCCTACCCAGTATAGATTAGTTGTTCGACTCAACTGTGGGGCATGAGTTGTACACATTATTGGTTGCTAGATCGGGATACCACCAAATTTACACCCATCCTAGGGATGAGGAGAAGACTTCTCTTATTACTGACTTGGGAATGTACTATTACAAGAGGATGTTGTTTGGTTTGAAAAATGTAGGTGTTGCATATCAAAGAATGGTCAATGCAATGTTCAAAGATGAAATAGGGAAGACCATTGAGGTATATGTAGATGACATGATCATTAAAATTAAGCAGGAAGAGGATCATCCGAAGGACATACAGGTGATCCTAGGGATATTACAAAAGTATAATTTGAGGTTGAACCCAGAAAAGCGTGCATTCAAGGTACCTACTGGGAAGTTCCTAGGGTACATGGTATCCTAGAGAGGCAATAAAGCTAATATAGAACAGATAAGGGTCGTTATGGAGATGAAGCCACCAAAGAATATACAGGCGATTCAACGTCTGAATGGGCATATCAAAGCCCTAGGCAGGTACATTTCATGCCCACCCAAGAGATGCCAACCTTTCTTTAAGACCTTAAAGGACCTCAAGCAATTTAACTAAACAAACGAGTGTCAATAATCATTTGAAGCTTTCAAAAAATTCTTGACTTCACCTCCCCTTTTAAGATGCCCCATTCCAAGGGAGGATATTACCTCTACTTTTATATAATAAAGGAAATGGTGGCGACAGTGTTGGTAAGAGAAGAGGTAGGGGAACAGTACTCCATCTACTATGTGAGTAAGGCCTTGCATAATGTAGAATCGAGGTATCCTAAGATGGAAAAACATGTCTAGCCTTATACATAGCCACTCAAAAGCTGAGGCATTATTTTGAAGCATACACGGTGCTGGTAAGAATAAACCTCCCTCTCAAGTAGATCCTGCAGAAGCTAGAGACCTCGGGCAAGGTGTCAAAATGGGTAGTAAAGATAGGATCCTTAGGAATCACTTATTAACTAAGAAAGGTAATGAAAGCCCAAGAACTTGCATACTTCATAGTCGAGCTTACACCTTTAGAAGAAGAAGGGATTGCCTCATTAGCAAAATGGGAAATATGGGTAAATGGTGCGGAGTGTGAAAGGGGATCAGGGGGTCAGAATTGTGATAAAAGGACCCCATCAAATTGTCATAAAATATGCAGTATGGCTCGACTTCCCTAGCTCCAACAATAAGGTAGAGTACGAGTCTCTAATCAATGAGATGAAGCTCACGAAAGAGTTAGGGGTGGAACACCTAACTATATATAGCAACTCTTAACTAGAAATTAACCAAGTACAAGGAAATTTTAAGGTGCAAACTGAGGACCTCGCCCTATAAGTGAAAAGCATAAGGCTATTAAAACAGGAAGGGTGGAAGATAGAGCAAGTTCCTAGGGAAGAAACTAAGAAGGAGGATGAAATAACTAAGGCAACCACCCAAGGAAATATTAATGACTTGAAAAACATCCCTTTGGCTATACAAAAGATACCTTCAACCTTGGGGGAGATGGCATTTCCCATACAGTGGCAAGGCGATTGGATGGATCCATTAGTAAGATGGTTGGTTGAAGGGATCCTCTTAGAAGATAATAAGGAGGCTAAAAAGATCATTTAAAGATCCAGAGAGTATAGCTGGCAGTTGGGTGACCTGTATAGAAGGTCACAGACCCACCCTTAGACATGATGCATAAGTAAAGAGGAAGGGGGGTATGTGTTGATGGAATTGCATGAAGGCATTTGTGGGACTCATAAAGCGAGCATTACTTTAGCAAAGAATGCCCTTCTATAGGGGTACTATTGACTTACAATTAGGGTAGACACTAAGAACCTAGTTAAGAGGTGCAAGAAAAATCAATAGCATGCTAAAGTACAGAGGACACTTGAGGTGACCTTATCCCCCATAGGAGAAATATGGCCCTTCTATCAGTGGGGGATTGACATCCTAGGACCATTTCCTCAATCCACTAGGCAAAATAAGTTCCTCATAGTGGCAATCAAGCATTTCTCTAAGTGGCCAAAAGCTAAGCTAATAGCCATTATAACCTAGAATAGGGTCACAAACTTTGTGTTAAAAGTATAGTATCCAAATATGGGGTGCCTCGGGTCATCATCACAGATAATGGGAAGCGGTTCGATTCAAAGCACCTCAGGTCATTTTGCAAAGGGTTTGGAATAGACCTTCGGTTCTCCACAGTAGCTCATCCCTAGATGTTACAAATTTGACAATCCTACAAGGTCTAAAAAAGAGGTTGGATGATAAGAAGGTAAATTGGGTCGATGAACTCCACAACATACTACAAAGCTTTAGGACTACCCCTAAAACCCTAACAGGTGAGACATATTTTTCCCTAACATATGGGATAGAGGCAGTAATGCCCGTCAAAATAGGTCAACCCTCGTTTAAGGTAGAATTTGCAGAAAGGGTCGACCAAGACAAGGAAAGGAGGACCGACCTAGACCTAGTTGAAGAACTAAGAGACCTAGCTTATGCTAGAGTTGTGGCCTACAAACAAAAGGTAGCTAGATGCCATGGTAAGAAGGTGAAGTTCAAGACATCTAAGGAGGGAGACCTTGTTCTAAAAAAGGCAGAGTTGATGAGAGGAAACACTAGTGTAGGGAAGCTACAACCTAATTAGGAGGGGCCCTACAAGGTGGTCAAAGTACCCAAGTTCAGTTCATATTGCTTGGAAGATGCAAAGGGAAAGACCCTCCCGCATGCATGGAATACAGAGCATTTAAAGTTGTTTTACCCTTAATTTTTCCGTTTATTTTTTTTATCATTCATTTGATTAGATAACGTATTTATTTATGTCAATAATAAGTCTAGGAAAATGATGAGGGCGCTAAGACGGTACCAATCTAGTTGGGATGTTTGGGTGTGCCTACTGATCATGGCATCATGAATAAAATAAAGTTCTCTTGAATCACCAATTATTAGTTATGTATCATGTTAAATGATCCAAAGAACATCCTAATAAAATATGAGTGCGGTCATACGAACAAATGAATATTATGAAAATGCTCTCTCCTAGCAAAAATGCTTAAAGAAGCGGAGAACCACCCCTGCAAGGTCGTCTATCAGCGTGCACTAATAATCACTAAAATGATATGTACATCATACTAATGTCAAAAGGAGAGCGATCCATTAAAATGAGGGTTGTTCCAATAAAATTGTGGCTAAACGACCTTTAAGTTGTCACATAATACTAATGTCCAAGCAAAAAATTAATTAAAAAAAAGATAAAGGGGATGACTCCTTCCGCCATGCATTGAATGATCCAAGGATCACTAAAGATGAAAATACAACCCTAATTGATAATATAGTATAAAGGATAACATGCAGGATAATGCTAAGGATTACCCATGCTAAGGGAAATGACCTTTAATAGGCCTCAAGGGGAACTGAACTAGTAGGGTCATCCTCTAGAAGAAATGATCACACAAACACCATAACATTGACAAGAAAATTAAGGATAAATGTAAATACATTTTTATTGCAAAAAATGACCCCAAGGACAAGCCCCTTAAGTAGTTAATCTGATAGAAGACCAACGGAACAAGCCCCATGGGTCGTCAGCAAATGCATGTTTAGATGATCAAAGGGACAAACCCCCTAAGATCATCTCAAAAGAAATAAAATAAGAAAAGTAGGAGCCGGGGGGTCCTCTCTAAAAGATATCACCCTATTAAAAATGATTAAGGGAGAGAGAGAGAGAGAGAGAGAGAGAGAGAGAGAGAGAGAGAGAGAGAGAGAGAGAGAGAGAGAGAGAGTAAAGCTTCAGGTTCCAGGTTGTGGAACGGTACCCTCAGTGGCCACCACTCCAAAAGCTCATTGAAGGGACAAACAAAGCCTCTCCTTGCAGTTCATGTGCTCATAAGCATCCATGTCTCATCGAAGTCGTATGGACTTAATGATATTATAGCACAGCTCGGGGTCGTTCAGGCTAGCTTCCTCACCAACGACCCTAAGGATGATGTCTACAATAGACTCATTCGCACTAGCAGTGCATTTCTTCCAGCTTGAAGAGCCCTCAATGGCCTCTCGAGGTCATTTAATCCCAGGGTGGAGGGTTAGTTGACCTCTACATGCAGAGCTGGAAGGACATAGCGGTGAAGCTTGTAGGGTGGGAGGATGATGATCTTCAAGGGAAGGACCCTAGCATGAGCTCCTAAGGACTTTTTAGAAGGGTGGGAGTGGCCCTTGTTTGAACTAAAAGGGCCCTTGTCCTTCCTCTATTTTTTGGTTGTAGCCCTCTCTTCTGTGGCCCTCATCTTCTCTAAGATTCCCGATATAGCTATACATAAAAAAAAAGGGCCAAGCATTGTAATAGTTAAGATAAAACAAAAGGGAAAATAGAAAGGTACCCTTGGGATCATTCATAAGGTTTATGAACAACTTGGAATAAAAACAGCAATACTTTTCTATTAGTTTTGATACCCTAGTGAGATGTTTGATCCCCTTACATTTAATAGTAAGCAGATCTCTAGTCTTAAGAAGTGGGACATTAAGGTTCCAGTAGCAGAGTACGTTGCCCAAACTGGGATGGGATACCACGAAGAACCGGGTCTTCCATACAGACTTTAGGGATGATGAGAGTATAAGGCACTTGCACTTCCCATCCACTTACAAATGGTTGTGCTCACCCTTCTTATTGGGGATGAGCCCATAAATCACCAGCACCTCTTGCATGGATAGTGTGGAGCCATTGTAATAAGGGGGCATTTGCAGCCCACGGATGACCCTCCATGTGTTGAGATGCACCTGGGATATATTCACCCCATACACTTATATAAATTGTATATCTAGGCGGGATGAAGGAAACCTCAGACCCGCAGTAAGGTCTTCCTAGTATATGATCATGTCATGCCCTATTGGTTCTTGATTAGCTTTGAGGTAGGGGTTAGGCAGAGAAAGGGTTAAATCCTCAGGGATGCCATAAGCCTCCCTAAACCAAGCAAGATCTTCTTCCATTACCGAGTTATAGATTTGTTCTAAGGGGGTGGAGATGGAGGAAACTTTTTTAGATGTGTGTATTGGGGGAATCTTTGGATCTTCTCTTCTTTAGTTCGAGCGACCTTCATCTTTCCCCTTGTTCCCAGAAGGGGACACGAATAGTTGTGATGGGCTCAACCTTTATAGGATTAAATGATCCTCTAGCTCGACTTCTCTTTAGGGGAGGTTGATCCCCAAAACTACTTTCGTCTAGCCCATAATAGTGTAATAAGTTTGTATGTAGATGGGGAGCAGCAAGACCCTTTCCTTTGAGATCTTGTCAGCTGGGGTGGAGCAGGGATATATTCCTTTGAAACGGAAGGAGTACGCTCAAAGAAAATTTCTTGGTTCGAGAATTGTGGGTCGAAAGACGACCCCGGATTCTGACTATCAGAAGTAGTACTCATCCTAAGAAGGGAAAAATGACCCTAGCCTTACAAATTAAAATGAAGTAGTTCAAAATAAGAAGAGGACAAGGGATGAGAAGTACATGTGGAGGTGGTGTTGTGAATGTCAGTTTGAAAAGACTCGCTAGGGAAGTTGAAGATCAAGGTCGTCAGAAAATTGAAGTTGGTATAGAGTTGAAAAGCTGAAATAGGGAATAATGATGTGATGGATTCCCATTTATAGGAGTAAATAAGGGAAGTTGAAACAACCTCTCACAATTCATGAAACATGCCACGGGTCAACTAGGGATCCAAGGCGGGAATTTACCCATCCACAAAAAATTCAAAATCTAGTCTTAGGAATGAAGGATGGGCTAAAGGGGAAACGATGCAGTATGCACCTTCCATAGTCTTTGACTAAAGAACTTGTGGGGAGATATGTGATGACTCACCCTTATAGAGGGTCCACCCCACGCGACCCCTGGGGTCGCTCTTGACCGTTTAGATGGCCTAAGCAAGGTAGGCATGACACTAAAGGCATATGTGGGATGGACACATGAAGATTGGGAGTCCAAGGATCGTTCTACCCTCATGGGGTCGTCCAGTATAGGGGTCTCAATGACAATAGGGTCATCAGGAACTCATAGGATGCAGGGGTCCTCTCTGGGTGTTGCGCCGAGAAACACGGATAACCAAATCGTATTCCTACAATATAGGAGAAATAGAAGATAATCTTTATCTTCCAAATATTAGACATAACGCTAACTTAGGCATCAAAGTGTTTATCCTAAGGTATATATCATGTTAACATGGAAAAAAGTTAATCTCTCTACTCATTCTACTCTTTCAGACTCTTATATCTCATTTATACCTTACTGACTTAGGCATCAGAGTGTTTATCCTAAGGTATCACCTTATCTTTCTTGTGTTGTTTCAGGGTCATATTTGGAGTACGAGGTGTGAGTCACAGATCATCATGAGTCTTGGGACATCATTATCTATTACAGTCTCAATTAAATAAGAATATTCACCCAAATAGGAATAACATTGAAGTAAGAATTCTACTCCCACAAAGAAATTATTCTCCTACATAATTAAGGAATATTTCTTATACACAAAATAGGAAAAAATTCTTCTCCAAATCTTATTAGGGTTTTAAGTCAATAATCCCAGAAAAAACACGAAAACATAACACACATGCTTACTACTAACATTGACTTCATTGATAATTAATTATTAAATTATTTATAAATTATGAATTTAATATTAATTCAAATTTTGAGCTTGATACCAACAATATCACTAAAACACAAAAGTAATTAATTGGTTTAAACATACAAAATATAATTTTTTTTTCTTCTGTCATTTAATCAATGCATACAAAGAATTCCCATATATGTATACACAATAATTTAATAATTAAAAGAAAGAAGAATGATAAAAATATTAACACTAATCATAATAAAAATAAAAATTAAAAAAAATTCTAAAGAAAAAATGAGAAAGAATAGAGCAACATTTATCATAATTCTTTGTAATCAAACAAATTCCATTTTTTTGTTTCTTGTTTTTAAAAAAAATGAAAACATTTTAAAAATCAGAATTTGTTATTTTTAATTTTCTGTTTTTAACTTATTTTTAGATAAACATGAAATAAATTATTTTAAAAAATATATTTTTAATAGTACTTTTCATATTTTTATTTTTAAAATTTAAAAACAAAAATAAAAAACAGAAAACTATAGTAATACCGAATGGGCCCTAAATTATTTGATTTTTTATTAAAAAATATTAAAAGCAATAAATAAATAAATAAGCATGCTATAGTAAAATAAACAAATGAAACAAAGAAAAAAATGAACAGATGATAGTCTCCTATAGTCACAAATAGTAGAAACAACAAAACAAAAATGAATATATATCACACCATAGAAAGAGAGTGAGAAAATTTAAAAATTTAACTAAAAATTATTCAAAATTTTATGGATATTGGATTATTAGAAATGTTATTATTATCTTTTTTAAAGATAAAAATGTTATTATTATCTTATTTTGATTGTTCAAACTAAAAATATTATTTAAAATATTAATTTAGTAAAATGATATTTTGAAATCATATTTTATTACAATTAGGATAGATGAGTAATAATTGTTTAATTATTTAAAATAAAATTTATCAAAAAAAATTAATTATATTTTAAAAAATATAAATTAGATAATATTTATTTTTAAAATTTAAATCAAGTTTAGAAATTTTTGAATATTTTGTTTATTAAATTGTTTATATTAAATCTACCTAAATATATCAATATATTCTTCATAGAATTTTTAAATTCAGAACGTATAT
>CAOJBK014759450.1:0-13559 GCA_948294925.1 Codiaeum variegatum
ACTATCTTTAATCCGAAGCTCTCTAAGCTTCTAGTTCTCTTGGATTTCGTCCAAATACAATGATTGGAGAAAACAACTCCAAATTCAAGAGTTTTTATAAGAGTTCAAGTCAAAAGACTTATTTACAATATATTAGGATAAAGATTTTCAATAGAGAACCTAACTAATGATTTTCTAAAACCAAAGAGTTTATAATAAAGTATGAAAGTTTAAGAAAAACAAAGAAAGATTGAGCTTTGTGAGCAAAGAAATCAAGAACAAATGCATAGAGTTGCAATAGAATAGTTCTTAATTGTTCTTAACTTTGTTTCTGGTCATCCTCTTTATACCTTTGCCAATTTAGAGCCAAAAACTTGTCTCCAACTTTCAAAAAGTATTGATGATGCCATCTTCAACGGATTCTGACATGTCGTATACAGGCGTATAGCCTTTTCTCATACGAGCGTATCCGGTAGGTGAGTTTGAAATAAATAGCTGGTGAACTGGATACGAACATATAGAGCCTTGTTGATACATGCATATCCATTTGCCATAGAAATTCAAATATCCCTTGTACTCGCATATGGGCTAATAGAGCTAACTCTATACAGTCGTATCCGTTATAGCATACAGGCGTATAATCTTTTCCATACGGGCGTATCTACCAGTTTCTGCACTTTTTGAAAATACTTTGATCCTAAAATGTTTGTTAGTTCATTCAAAGTATATAGATAAATAATCTAAGTACCATAAATATAATTATGCACCAAATGTTTATAGATTTCTCAATCAAACATAATTTTGACAAATGATATCTTTTAAATCACAACCAAACTATAGGTTTTAGAATCATTAAAATATGGATGACAACAATTAATACAACAAGTTTTGCACTCTTCAATTCAAATTTTTATTTTCATTTGCAATCTAAATTTCGTGAAATCCAAATAAATTATGGTAAAGGAGTCTGGAGATCTACTCTGTTTGGTTAGAAGTCAATAATTTTACTAATGAGAAAATTCTATTCTAGCACGCCATGCAAGTCTGAAAAACAAACGCAACACCATCATACAAATACAGGTCGACCGACATGGATCAACCTTACTTGGAAGACCCTCTGACTGTAGCTTGGAGCGAGCTATATCGGAAAACCTAGGAAGTGTTAGGTAAATAGTTGACAGTAAGATGGTTTCCCTCAAACTAGGAGAGCTTGTTCTAAGTCAGACTCCTTCGAGTCCATGCCTCAAGTGAGTAACTGTTAGATAGAGATGCAATGTGCCCTAGATTATAGGTTGTGGATCTCGCCACCAAGAGATATACGCCTCGACAATTAAAGTCTTATCTTTATTATCTCGATATTACAGAAAAGTAGATGTTGAAGGTCTCTCTATAAATATGGTATGCCTACACATGAAAAATGTTAATTATTCTCTCTCGTTTATCATCTTTTATGTTCTATCTATTTAGAGTTCTCTACTCATTTAAGTATCAGAGTATTTGTTCTTAAACATCACTATATTCTCTACTTGTATTTTTTTTAGGACCTTACCTAGAGTATGAAAATATTGAATTTTGATTTTTTTTTTGTCAATTAATATTGAAATTAGAAATATTTCTTTTTTTTTTTTTAATATCTCTTTAAACACATGAAATGAAATAATTATATGATTAAGAGATAAATTATAGGATTGATGACTAAGGATTATTATTAAAAAGAATAAATGGCTCCCTCGAGAATCATACCTCGTAGGATGCCAAGATTTTTGAGGCAAACAAGACATGTTAAGGGAAGAGTTTAAACAAAATAAATAAATAAAAACTTAAAAAATAAAAATAAAAAAGTGGAAAAAACAATATCCAGAAAGTGTGAGGAAATAATGTTGTACCTCGAGCCCAGAAAATCTATAATCTATCATCTATCTATATCCAACAAGCCACATCATTCCTCGTGCTTGCCCTACTCAACTTATTATAATATTTATTTAATAATAAAAATTGTTATTATAAATAAAAATTAAATTATTGTATAGTACAGATATGCAAGCAAAGCAAAAATGACTACTGTGTGACCTGTGACTCAGACAGTGATTTCTGATTTCTGATTCGCCTGCTGTCTTATTCGTTTTCTTTCCCGTACGACTCAAGTCTGCTGTATAAAACAGACCCATTCAATCATGCTCTGTTGCCACTCACTCCGAGTTAACTCAATAGTTCTATAATTGTAGTTCACACTTTTTTCTTTCTTTTTTTCCCCTTTTCATACTATATCTTTTTTTTAATGAAAATTGAGCTACAAGATACAACTATATCCATATTTATCATTTTTTAAATCTATTCTAATTTTTTAAAAAAATTTACAAATCCAATCCTTGACATTTTTTTTATAAAATTTGGAATGTTTTTTATAGGATTAATATCTAACAACTTTCGATCCTCTTTAACTTGGACTATGTTAGATTGCAATGCATGCACAAAGAATAAATGTGTGCTAAGAGAGTCAGATTTGAAGCCTGGCAAAGGCCCTCCGACAGTAATAGACTTGAATACTTTAAGCTCTGATGAACCCTTAGTATATAATAAAAATGAGTTTTGTAAGTGTTTCAGATTAGGTGGCTGGGAATATTCTATTGAAATTTGTGTCATTATGGAATATTTATAATATTTTGTGTGACGTTTATAGGACACTTGTCCTGATGCTAAACGTGTCACATGGTGGATTCAGAGCATGGTATCTAGTGGTTCTAAGGTGACAATGTGACAAGTATCTTAAATGGCTAAGGACACGTGTGCTGAGAATATTCTTTAAAACTAGTGAAAGTAGGGACCACTTTAAGTGTGCCGAAGAGCCATCATCGACAAGTTGGGCATGGGCTTCTCATTTTAAAGTCATTCCTCCAATTTAGTGGGCCTGTTGGGCATTTTTTATTTAACCTGTATCAATGGACCCTTTAGTTCATAAGAGATTGAAGGGTTTCGAAGTCTGAAGCCACTATATGGAATAAATCCATTGAGGGGACCTCCCAAGACCTTCACTTTCAGCCTGTTCTTTATTGTGTAAATGTGTCGATGATTCTTACACTCTTTAATAGGGATTCAAGTTTGCTTTAATTTATTTTTGTGAGCTTCGATTCCTATTACTGGTTAAATTTTTCTGTCATTGGGTTGTTTGGTTTGTTTATTGTCGAAGAGGTGGTGTTGTCTGCAAAGCCCTTATTTTAATGAAAGTCCTTTTGCCACAAGGCTTGCAAGCTCATTTAAAATGGTTTGCCATGTATCACTTTTTAATTATAATGGCTAGGATTGTAAAGGGTCATCTAGAATGCATATATATACCTCCTTATTTGACCTATTTTCCCTTTTATTCTTCCTTTGCTCAAAATTTCTTAGCTTCTTCACCTCTTCCTTTTCCTTCCCTCTTTACCCTTTTCCTGTCACTTTTTTTTATCTAATGGCCAGCATTAGAAAATACTAGTCCAATCGACCTACTCCTGTTAGTAGAAAGAAGTTTATTATTTGATACCTTGTTCCTGCTTGGCCCAGCGTGGTTCCCAAGTCAAAGATCAACTGGGAACCTTTTCGAACCAATTTCAACAACATCGCCTCTATAGTCTCCTTCATCTTTCCTTCTCCTTCTCACCGTATCTTTCACGAAGACCCTCTTCTCAACGTTCCGGTTGGTCGTTGAGACTATGTCATTTCTATGAACAATGGCTTTGATGCCTATTTCTTCCCCTTTCAGGCTTCTTTCTTGACGTTTTCATATACTTCGGTGTGATTCCTTTTACACTCTCACTGAATTCCATCCTCGATATCCACGATTTCGAGGTCCTCTACTTCTGCCTAGGGATTTTCTCCCCTTTGATGGTACTCTTCCAAACTTTTTACCAATTTGGATTATGTCGAGGTGACGTAGGGGTTTTCATGTCATTCGAGAGGCTTAATTGGAAGCTGTTCTCTTCAAAGCCCAATAAGGCGGACGGTTGGAAACTCCGCTTCTATGGACTACATTACACTGGCCCGAATGATGTTGGATTTGGGTTCGATGGAGACTAGCGAGAGCCCCACAAACATTCTAGCAACCCTCCTCTTACCGAAGAGGATAAGAGGAATCTGTTGGTGTTGATTAGTTCAAGGGAGCTAGTTAACCTCTAAGATTTATAGCAAAGCAGCCTCTTGAAAGATAAGGATAGTCGCTTGTCCGTCCCTTTCTGCCTTGAGGATTTAATGGGTAAGTGTCCTTGTTTTCACTCATTGTTTACAAAATTGCTCTAACCTTTTGACCTTCGTCCTCTTTCTTTTTTCAAAGAAACCCCTAAAAGTAGTGAACGAGGACCTTTGGCTCATGTTGGGGGTAAGGTCCAAAGAGGAAAAGGCTCAAATACTAAAATTGAACCTAGAACATGTCGTTCACGTTCGAGATCCCTTTACAGGATAGCTTTGACCTCGCTCAAAGGAGGAGATTCAGACCGCCATTCTATGACTCCACCTTCAGGAGGCCAACTTCCCTCACTTATCAGTTTACTACATATATTTACCCTCCAGGGGTAGCACGAGGGCTCAAGCATCTCCTGTCCCCCTAGCCCCTCAAGTAGATCCTAGTTCCATTGTATCTATCTCTGGTTATGAGAGACCAGTTCCTGAGTCGGCTGACGATGATGATGAAGAAGGCCCCTTCGTTGTTCGAATATCTAAGCGAAGGTCAGAAAGGAATTCAAGGCTAATTCACACCCTAAATATAAGCTAAACTTGGCTAATCTAAGGTTTTGCTTGCCCCATTCTTGCTCTTGCTTCTCATCATCCTTCCCATGTTACTTCTACAATCGCTAGTTCTTCCTTCGTTCATCCGAAATTCCCTTTTGGCTTCTAGAAAAAGAGGCAATATGAGTAGTTGGTGAGGAATCAAAGGATCGAGGACAAGATTATACATATAACTCATTTTCAACAGGTAGCGAGGCACGTTCTTGACATGATGGAGTCTTTGGCCAAAGTTCAGCAGGAATTCAGTAAGTTGCTCTAAATATTCTATCAGAATTTCATAATGCCTCTTATTGGAGATCGGCTCATTGAGATTTATAGCTTCTTATATGACAAGGACGAGGCGGTGATGAAGGAATTTCTGGAGAGGAAGTTTGCTTTTCCTTCTTTTGGAACCAGCAAAGCTAGTGGTTTGGCTTTAGCTACTCAAGCATCTCTGCCTCTTGTAAGTAATGTCTTTGCCTCTTCTGACTCCACTTCTTTTTTTTCTTCCTCTTCTTCTTCTGACCTTCGAGGGAGTCTATGAAACTCTTGAGAGGTTGGGGAAGTCTTGGCAAGCTAGACAGTCTGCTGTGACTACTTCTCTTATCGAGGCTAAGCCCCTCCGAGTCATTTTTCCTAATGGTAGAGAAGTGGGTAGGACGAGAGTGAAGCATTCTGCGAGGATACCCTCGCGAAGGGTTGGTAAGCTCTATTTTACTTCCTTATAGTTTTGCTTTCTATTTAAGGAACTCCATTTCTTTTGTTTGTGTAGAATCGCTTGGATGAACTACTGAGAGAAGTGCTCTCCCTAAGGGCTTAACCCTTTTGCCCTTTGTAGCTATTCTTCCTTTAGTACCTAAGGTAAATTATTTTAATCATCATCATTTTTCACTTCATTTCATTTTTTTTGTTCACTTTCAATTTACTTTTTCTCACTATATTCTGTCGAAGGTACCCAAGCTCATGAGGCTTTGCCTCGTTCTTAAATGGAGGTCATGCCTCCAACTGCCACTTTTACTTTATCCCCTTCTGGGTTTGAAGAAGCCCTAATATTTTATTTTTGCTTGTCTTCTTACTTCTTCTTTCCTTCTTTTCTCTATAGAATATTAAGGGTGTACAGGTCGATGAGGTGTCCCTTCACTCTTAGATGGGGGACATTCCTTTGGTGATTTTGGCCTAACCTCCTCCCCAAAGTGTTGAGGAAAATGCTATTGCACCCTCCCTAGCACCTGTTCAGGTAACCTTTGATCATCTATATAAGTTTTCTTTAGATAAGTCTGACATTTTTATTGCATTTTAGGTTATCGATGGAGGTGAAGGTGATGAGGTCACTTCTCGAGCCTACTCTAAGGAGTTGGAAGAATTCATTAAGGACTTCAACATTGAAGCTCTACCAAATCCTAAACATGAAGAGGATGAAACACTTTCTGATCTCTTAAAAGCGGGTTACAGTTCGAAGTCAGCGACAGAGATGTTCCTTCATAAAAGTGCCCCTTTAGACCAAAAAGCCTTTATCAAAGAGAATGGGGAATCCAACATTTATAAGGAGGATCATTGAAGCAAGGATGAGGGTGCTCATAAGTCTGACAAATAGCCCCAACATTCTACTAATAAACTCCTTGTTATCAATCCTCATCTCACCCTTTCTTTCGCTTTGATTCCTCCTCCTAGTGCTTCGATTCGTATGGATGATGAGTTCTTCCAAGAGAGGATGAAGCTCCCTGATGCTAAGAGGATCTTATCCAAGGGATCAACTCTTCTTTTAGTTCTCGAGGTTAGTATCGATATTTAATTAAATTTTCTAGCATGTTCCTTTTGCCTTTAAGATTATAAGTTCGAAGTGTTTTTTAACTTAACATTCAAACTTCTCTAGGAAGGCTCCTATTTAAGCAGGTTTTGTTGTTTAAGGATTTATGTCTCTCAAGGAATGTTTTTCCTTTAGTCTTATATCCTTCGATAGGGATGTGTGCCTTCCAGGGAAGGTCTTTTGCCTATCAAACAGGTCTTATGTCCTTCATTTGAGGATGTTTGTGTCTCCCAGTAAAGTTCTTTTTCTTTTCTAGCAAGTATTATGTCCTTCATCAAGAATTTAGTGCCTACTAGGGAAGGAATTTTACCTATCAAGTAGGTCTTATATCATTCACCAAGGATTTTAGGCCTCCAAGTGAAGGTTTTTTGCCTATCAAGCAGGTCTTATATCCTTCACCATAGATTTTATACCTCCCATGAAAGGTCTTTTGCCTATCAAGCAAGTCTTAAAAATTGAAAATTACATATAATGTAGACTCATAAGGCAAAATTTTCATTGATTCAATCATTGATAGTACATTTTCAAATGATGTACATTCTGTGTGTGAGGCATGTCCATACCTTCTAAAGTCTGGAGTTTGTAAATTCTAGGGACTATTACTTGCTTGACTCTATAGGGCCCTTCCCATGTAAGAGCTAACTTGCCCACACATTTTTTTTAGCATATTGCTTTGAGGCTTCACCATACCAAACTACCTTCATTGCACTTTCTAGTTTTCACTTTCTTGTTGAAGTAATTAGCACCTCTCCTCTTTTAGGTAGTGGTCCTGATGATGATTTCTTCTCTTAATTCATCCAATAGGTCCAACTTAATCCTCCTCAGCTTGTCATTTTCTTTGTTACTACAAAAAAAGGACTCTTCCACTTGGCATTCCTATGTCAATAGGGATTATAGCTTCAATGCCAAAAGTCAGTGCCAATAGGGTTTCTCCTGTAGGCTTATTAGGGGTGGTTCGGTATGCCCAGAGTACATGATGGAACTCTTCGAACCAATCTCTCTCGTACCCTTCTAATATTCTCTTGATTCCCTCGAAAAATAGTTATGTTTATAAATTCTATTTCCCCATTAGTTTGGGGTTGGACTACTAAGGAGAAATGTTGTTTGATATTCAACCCTTCATAGAATTCCTTAATCTTCACATTGTTGAATTGCCTCCCATTATGACCTCATAGGGAATTCCAAATTTGCAGATGTTGTTTTTTCATATGAACTTGATAATGTTCTCAGTTGAGATAGTTTCCAAGGGTTCTACTTCGACCCATTTCGTGAAGTACTCCATCGCTACTACCAAGAACTCTCCCTACCCTAGGTCAATTGGAAAGGGACCCATGACAGCTATTCCCCATTTGGTAAAGGGCCATGAGTTATATATTGGAACTTGTTAATGCCTGAAGACTTTACTAGATTTGCAAATTTTTGGCTCAATGGGCATTTCTTCACCAAGGATCTCCCATCCATTTTCATTGTTAGCCAGTAATAGCCTTGCCAAAGTGCCTTGGTTTCTATTTCTTTTCATTGGATGTGTAACCCGCATAACCCTTCATGTATTTCTTGGAGGACATATTCCGCTTCACTCAGCTTGAGACACTTGAGCCTAGGGTGTGAGTATGCCCTTTGTACAAGGTACTATTATGGACGGAGAAGTAGGCATTATGTCTCTTGAGCTACTTCACCTCTTTTGGGTCTTGAGGTACTTCCCCTCTTTCGAGATATGCTTTGATTGAGTCTATCTAGATTGGCTCTTCCACTATTTCCATGACCTCTTCACCTTCGCTGATGCTAGGTATCGATAGGAACCCCATAAAGACTTTTTCAGGGTACCCCAAGGGATGTACTGCTACCAACTTGCTCAAATTATCTGCTTGACAATTTTGAGCCTTGTGACCTTTCGATATTCTACTTTCACTGCTTTTTCTTACATCTTCTAAATTTTCCCTTTATCAACGGCTAGATATCTTTCCATCTCTTTTTTCCTTACCTCAAATATTTTGTCAACATGTCCCAATACTAGTTGTGAATCACTGCAGATGCACAATTTTTCCACTGAGAGGAAATCGACCAATCTGAACCCTTGTACTAGCACTTCGTACTCGACTATATTGTTGGTTGTGGGGAAGTCTAGATTCAGATCATATCTAGGGAGAAATCCATTGCTACTTCTAAGGAAAATCCTTATCCCACTGGCTTTTTTAGCGCTAGCTCCGTCAATATACAATTCCCAAGTGGTTGACAAGTTTGCTTTGTCCTCACCCTCTTCGGCCTCTTCTCCACTTCCCTCAGAGAATGAGCATTCGAAGATGAAATCTGCCAATGCTTGAGCCTTAATTGCCACTCTGGGCCAGTATTGCAGAGCGTACTGCCCGAGCTCTATAGATTAGCATAGCATCCTCCTCGAAGTTTTTGGCTTGTGGAGAGTTTTTTTGGAGGTTCCTATCTGTTACCACTACCCATTGGTGTGCTTAGAGATATACTTTAAACTTCCTGCATGACAATAGAAAAAAGTAAGCCAACTTTTCAATGGGTTAATAATTCATCTCTGGTCCTTGTAGAACTTTTTGAAGTAAAAAATTGGCCTTTGCACCCCTCTTCCTTCTCACTAAGATAGCCTCAATTACATAAGGAGATGTTGAGAGGTATATGAGTACTTCCTCCCCTTGCAATGGTCTGCTTAGCACAAACTCTTACCCCAGATAATTCTTAAGCTCTTTGAAGGCCTTTTGGCAATCCTTTGACCATTCAAAATATGCATTCATCCTCATCTTTTTGAAGAATGGCAGATATTTTTCTGCTACCTTGGACATGAATCGATTGAGAGGTACTAGCTTCCCAATTAACTTTTATACCTTCTTCACATTTTCGGAGCTAGTATGTCTAGGATCTCATTCACCTTATCTAGTTTAGGCTCAATCCCTTTCTCACTCACTGGTACCCAAGGAACTTTTCCGCCTTGAATGAAGAAGGTGCACTTCTCAAGGTTTAGTTCATCCCATAATGATCTATCACTCTGAAGATTTCCTCTTCAAAGCTTTTACTTTTTACAATCATATCATCAACATAAGCCTCCAAATTTCTACCTAGCTGATCATTAAAATCCCTAATAACCAACCTCTGATATGTTGCACCTGCGTTTTTAAGGCCGAAGGGCATGGAGGTCTAGCAATAGGTGCCTTTCTCGATGATGAATGTAGTCTTTTCCCCATCTTCCAGATCCATCTTAATCTGGTGGTATCCTTGCTCGGCATCAAGAGATGAGAGGAACTTATATCCCATCACGGAGTATACCTATTCATCTATCATTGGCAGTGGGTAAGAATCTTTTGGACAAGCTTTGTTTAAGTCGGTGAATTCCACACACATCTTGTATCTTCCATTAACTGTCTTCACCAAGACTATGTTAGCCAACCACTCTGGGAATTGAACCTCTCTGATGAACCCAACCTCCATCAACTTCTCCACCTTTTCATTGTTGATCGCGTGTCTCTCTATGTTGAAGCACCTTTTCTTTTACTTAATTGGCTTAAAGGTCAGGGCTACATTGAGTTTGTGAGTCATCACCCCAGGGCTTATTCTTGGCATTTATGAGGAGTCCTATGCAAAGGTTCCCTTATGGCTTACCAAGAACTTCTTTGCCTCATCCTTCTCTTCTAACTCTTAGTTCACCTTTAAGCTTCTTTCTTTCTTCTTTTCATTGACCGGAAATGATTCTAGTTATCTCGACAACTGAGCCTTCAATCCTCTGACCTTACCTCTTCTTGGACCATACACACTTCCTTGGTCTGTATATGGATCATACCTTTTCTCTTCTGATTAAAATCTTCCCCAAACTCCTGCTTTGGAGTGCTATACACACAAAATTCTTTTCCATCTGACTAGGGGACCTTTAATCTTCCTCTTCCCACATTAGTGTCTATGTCCAAATCACTAAGCAACGGTCTCCCCATTCATACATTATAAGCCATTAGGATTTTTACCAAAACGAAGAGCATCATTATCATCACACTCTTTGGGGCTACCCTTATAATAAAGGGTAGTTTAATATACCCTGCTACTGGGATCTTAGTTTTGTCCAATGTTTGGACTGGATTCTTTAATTTTCTTAGCTCATACCCTTTTATTGCCATCTTATGATAAGCTTCAAAGGACAACAAGTTAGTGGAGCTCCCATTACCCACCAAGATTCTCTGGACATTGTAGTTGGCGATGATGATTTTAATGACAATTGGGTTAACTCTCCTTGATGTTGGCCCTTCCTCATCGGCCCATTATTTTTTGCCACTATAGGACATGAACTCTAGAGTTTCCTGAATTCAGGCTATGGACTTACCCTTATCATTTGCTACCTCTTCCTAAGGCCCACATGTCAGATAAGCTATATGCCCTATAGTCTCATCATTTACTTTTGGTAGGTTTGAGTCCTGATTCTCCTTCACAAATCTCATCAGATATCCCTGCTTATTCAGCTGCTCTATCTCCTCCTTCAGGTTTCTTCAAGAGTCAGTGGTGTCACTGTGAGTGTTATGAAATTTGCAAAACTTTATCTTATCCCTCTTATTAGGGTGCTTTCTAATCTACTTTGGCCTCTGCCATATGGCCAAGTCTTGGAAGGCTGCGAAGACATCCTCAGGCCTGTCATTCAACGGGGTTAGTTTAGTCACATCTAAGGTTCTCTTGGCGAGCACTTTTCCCTTCTCCTTCTGTGGAGTTGTTCCCTTTAAACCACTTGCTCCCCCATTTTCCCCCTTTTTGATCTTCTTTGATGGGGCTTCTTCATCCTCCCCCTTTCATTTTCAAGCAAATTGGCTCACTAGGAAGGCATCATCTTGCCGGATATACTTTTGGGCTATTGTCATGGCTTCCTTGAGACTACTGGGCAGCTCTCGAGATAACTTCTTGAAGAAGTCTATATGTGTAGTACACTTCTGTAAGGCCTCCACTACCTTAGATTGATCCAAATGGGTTACTTTCAACACCTCTGCATTAAATATTACTAAGAAGTCACTCAAGGACTTGTCTTGGCCCTGCTTCACAAGCTCGAGTGCCTGAGTTTGCATTTCTATAAGGATGCTGGCTGTAAATTTTTTCATAAAGCTTTCCGCCAACTGGTGAAAGCTCTCTATCCTTTCGTCCTTTAAGCTATCATACCACTTGGTGGATGCTCCATCTAACGACCCTCTAAAGGCTCTACAAAATGCCTCGTTATCTCTAGTTTGTAGTTCTATCTCATGTTTGTAAATGAGAATGTGAGCTCTCGGGTCCGTGGACCCCATGTATTTTGTGATGTTTGGAGCTTTAAATTTTTTTGGCATTTGGTAATCTACTATTCTTATGCTAAACAGAGATTTTAACTCTAACTTCAAATCCCTGTCTCCATATCTCCTTTTCCCCCCAAGTTCTTTCACACACTGCTTCACCATCTCCCTCATATCCCCCGGTTTATGGCTTGTAGCCTCATGCTCCCTTCTCCAAGATTGAGACCCATGATGAGACCTCCTCTTATTTTCTAGAGCAATCTACTCTTCCTCTCTTACCCTCTTCACCTTCGGGCCTAGACTCTGTAGAGTCTACTGAACTCCTCAATTTCATCATTCTGGTTATCCTGTCCTCACCTCTCGACATCTCGTCCCGCTCTACCCTCCAGGTCCACATTGTTACCTCATACGGCCCATATTTCTAACCTCAACCTACTCGCTGATGCCTGTGATCTTTCCTTCCTCCCTCCTTCAGGTGTTTGGAATAGTCGAGTTCTGGCAGTTTTGGTTTGGTCAGTCGGCATGGTCTAATTCACTTGTAGCCCTAGAGGACTTTGGTTCTGTAAGATTTGTAAGAATGGTGTTAGGACACCTAATTCAATGCTTTGTACTTCTAGTGGTAGGCTCAGAGGTGCACTAGTTGAGGCTTGGTGTGGCGTGGCTAGGATGACATTTGATTGAGGGTTCTTGAGGAGGTCAGCTAAGGCTTAGAAAGGTCCTACTAGGTCAGGACTGGTCATGGTATTCGTGTTTGCGGCTGGAGTTTCATGGGTGTTGTTGCGAGTGTTGTGATTTCTGGTATCTTAAGTGTTGTGATTTCTGGTATCTTAAGGGTCTTTCATGGGTGAAATTCTTGAAAAGTGCAAGCTTTTTAAATCAAGAAAGGAAATTCGATGGGGTTATCCTCAAAGAGAGAAGAGAAAACAATTCCTTTAATATCAAGAAAAGTTTTAATTGGTTCACATAGATGACACCAATTTGATAGGACTAATGCCTAACAATTTTTTATCTCCTTTAACTTGATCTAGGTTGGATCGCAATGTAGAATAAACGTGAGCTAAGAGGGTTAGGCTTCAAAGGCCCTCCGACGCCCAAATTAGTAATGGACTTGAGTACCTTAGGCTCTTATGAGCCCTTAGGACATAGTGGAAATGGGTTTCTATAGTGTTTCGGGTTAGATTTGCATACCTTGAAATCTGTGTCATTATGAAGTATTTTATAGTGTTCTATGTGATGTTTTTGGAACACTTGTCCTAATGCTAAAGATGTCATGTGATGGATTCTGAGCATGGTATCAAGTGGTCCCAGGGTGATAGTGTGACGAGTGTCTTAAATGGCTGAGTACATGTGTCCTAGGAATATTCTTTCTGACTAGTGAAAGTGGAGCCCACTTTAGGGGTCTCTTTTAGGGGTGAGCAAAATCGAAGCGAAACTAAAAAATCGAACCGAAATTATAAATTTGGTTCAGTTTATTTAGTTTTTCGATTTGGGTCAGTTTCAGGCTGAACCGAATCAAAATTTTATTATTATGTAAAACAATTAATATTATTTATAATTTTTAAAACATTATTAGGATAAATTAATAATATTTATATTACATTTCTATTTAATGTCTTAATAATTCTATAAATAATAATATTTACACATAAAATCTATAATTTTCATTAAGATATTACATCACTATATTTAAAAAAATTGGTATAAAAAATTTCAGTTCGAATTGTTAAAATATTAAAATTTTAGTTTTCGATTACACAAGAAACTAAAATTAACCTGCTCTACCA
>CAOJBK014762423.1:0-14907 GCA_948294925.1 Codiaeum variegatum
AACATCATATGTGACGTACTTGAGATTAGTGTCATATTCTATTTCCCTTCCCCCAACATACGTCTTGTATGAACCTCCTAAATCATCAATAAAAATGCCACCATAGAAGATGTATAGCTTATATACCTGTAAATTCAAAAAAAAATGAAATTACAAATAATAATGAGGGGAATGATAAATTACAACAAAATAAACCTAGAAAACTTAGTGCTTTTTGTTCTAAAACATATTTAGTGTAAGAATTTAAAATTTTCTAACGAAAAAATTAGAGATTGAAATTCAAATTTGGATTAAAAAAAAAAAGGGAGGCCCAATACAATAACATGCCTTATTCTTATATGAAGTCGACATCTGACATTGAAGAATCAAGGTTAATCTTGCGAAGGATGACAAGCTGAATGATTTTTCTGACCAACAAGATGAACCCTATAATTTTTTTGAGAACGACATGATTTGGGAATAATTGGGAATGATAATATTTAGAGAAGTTTATATATTAGGGTTAAAAACTATTATTTTACCGTTATGTTTGTATTGTTTAATTTCCACATAATTTTTAAATTCGTTCTATGTCAGATATTTTGCAAGGGTAACCGGGGATTACACTAAAATGAAAGGATTTAACATGTTCACACACCAAATTGAAAGTTTTGAAAGTTTAGACACCAAATTGACAAAAACTGACAAGTTCATACACCAAAAATGTTAATTTACCGTATTTTCCCTATCGATTATTTGCCTCTAATAACCCCAAAAATATTTATCAACAAGCCTAATAATTGTTTACCTTTTTCATACTTTCTTGCTAATGAGTGTGTACTTTTTGAAAATTTTACCCAGTAATGCATCAAAAGATTAATGGATATGGGTACTTGGACTAACGATCTTTGATCTCAACTTATATTAAAATGTGGCCCATTTTTAGAAATCATTTCACTCTCTCTCAAAAACCATATCCACCTATGAACTTCTAGCTCCAAGGTCATTAAATTCATCTGCTATTAAAAATGATTTGGAAATTATGATGAATCAAAGACACATTTATTTAAATATAATGAAGTAATTTTTTCACATCAAGTGGGAACCCTCAAAACCAGTGCAAGTTTAAAAAAAAAAAGGACTTTAGGAAGCGATACAATTTTTGAAAACGGGAAAGATTTTGAGAATTATTAGTGTATGCCTTATTGTTCGAGGTCTCTAAATCCATCAATCATTGAAAATGATTTAGGATTTATGGTGAATCAAAGCCTCAATTTGTAGACAGCATCTTATACCATTTGGAGCTCTTGAAAATCAATTTTATGGATTACCAATTTATGGGCACTCATCCAAGGTCCTTAAATCCACTGACCATTAAAAATTATTCGAGACTTATAGTAAATCAAAGCCACATTTTATTAGAGTGGCTAATTTCTCACACCTTTATGTCAGAATCCTTAAAATCATTTTAGAAATTATTTTTTGAGAGTCGTCAACTTGGCCTATTAGAGAAAAAAATAAGGAAATACTCAAGTGACTCCAATTCACCAATTGTGAAAAAGAAATTAATTTACCTAACAAAAAGGGAAACTAATCCATGATTGGCCAATGAGGACTTGGAGATTATGTCATCGAATTTGATAATCAAAATTTAGATCTTTAAAAATATTTTAGTTTAAAATAAATTTCATGCATGACAATTAAAAATGCACAAATGTATTAGCATGATGTATGGTTATATATTCATAGATGTATGAGTATTATAACATATATGAACATTATAATATTAATCAATAAGTATAATGACAATAAATAATAGATGTAATGATTTGGATGCATGAACATCATTATGATGATCAGTGACATGCATATATATACTTGATAATAATGATAAATATGGAATGTGATTTTTAGGTTTTTTGAGTTTGCTTCTTCATTGATATTCCAAGAGTGCTTACATACTTCAATTCAATGGAAATCAAAGCCCTCGTAATATGCTCCATGATTAAATGAAAGAAGAGGTTTAAGGTTTAGAAATTATACATTAGGTCAGTGCTTTAGTAGCAAGACAGTTCTGTTGGGATGTTTAAAAGGTACCTCATGCGAAGGCTTTTGGAATAATGAGACTTTCCTCGTAGGGCTTTATGCAAGTTCAAAGTGAGTGCAAGATAAGATTTCACATGAATTTTTAGATATGAGTAAATCCTCATTTAGATGCAATCGCAGAGCACACTCTCTATATTACCTAATGATGCATATGATAATTAATAATAAAGTAAATATGATTAATAAATTTCATGTGATATGTTTATAAGAGGATCTCACTTAAGGCAACCATAAACATATGCACACCACTTAAATGTGATTAATAATTAATTAAATATGAAAGAAAAATAAAATGAAAATGAAAATGCTAAACGAAATTAACTAAATCATAAATAATTAAAATAAAATGCAAAGGTAATTACCTTTAGAGAGGCAATTACCTAAGATTAACTTAAAGTATTTAAATTGATTACTTAACCAAGTTAATCTCTCTCTTTTTTACCTTAATTTTGGTTAATAATATTATTATATAAATAAGAAAAGAGATCACCCTTAGAAAAGTATGAATAATGAGAGGGAAGATATAATTCTATAGAAATCTCAATTAGAGGGCAAAGAAAAAAGAAGAGGTGAGGAGTATTTATAGTAATAAGAGGGGGTGATAAATGCCTGGAAAACCTAGGATTCAGTGGGTAAGAGGATAATTTTTTCAGGTTTTAGTACTAAATAGCTAAAGGTCGTATTTTTGAGGTCTCTAGAAGGTGACACATGTCCACCTTTAGGGCTTCCTGGTGGCTACAAATGAGTTTAAAGCTATAACTGAGAGGTGGTTGATAGCAACTAAGGATGATACCATCTCTTGGTGGTAACCACAAGGCTCCTCGTAGTTCTATCAGCCTTTTATACTTCTTATCCCTCGAAGAACGTGTAGACATTTGATGATATTTTTTAGGCCTTCCCAAACTTGGATTTTGATGTTCTTGGTATCTTTGGAACTGTTATTTCGAGTACTTTCCAATGATGCCTATTTTGTTCTATTTTGACATCATTTTCAAATTTAGGTTCTCAAAACCTTTGTGTTGTTCTAAACCCAATTGAATTGATTTTGGTCCAAAATGACTCAAAATAATCTAACAATTCTTACAATTTCTGAATGGTGCTTAAAACCACATTTTAAAAGAAAAAAGTCAATCAGTAGTAGTTTTGGCAATCTGATTTACTATCTCCATTTATAATCCTAATGAGCTAAGATAAACCCTGATATGGGTTGAGCATATTCAAGTTTCACCTAGTTGAGATCTGACCATGAGACCCTAGGGTGACTACTAGTGAAGGTTGAATGCCCTAGGGGCCCCCATCAAAGCTTCGCCACTCACCTTCGGTCTTTCGGCCAACCCTGAGGTTCCTTCACCTACCACACAGGTTCTCACCCCTTACCAAGGTGATACCTATCCATCACCTACCAGCAAGATGTCCCATCACAGGACTCCAGGAACCAACTCTGAGATCATACTTGCCTTTTCTGTAAGAACACCCTTTGCCTATAAATAGGCAAAGTCCCTTCATAAAAAAGGTAATTCAACCTACATACTCTCACACTACACTACCCTTCCAACTTTCCTCTATTTCACTGACTTGAGCATTGAAGGAATATTGCCGGACACATTGTCCAGCACCCCTGATCATGTTTTCTATGCAGGTCCAACCTATTCAAACTAAGAAACCACATTTTAGACTTAGAGAATCCAATACCTCCATCAAACCGAAAAATAATATATTGTAACCTAAAAGGTATTTTATGCATAGAAATGATTTGTTTTCTGTTGAAAGTCGGTCAACGGTCTCAATAGTTGTCCTAAGGTTGACTTTTGACCCATATGGCCTATATTGGTCCGTAGTGTCTCAAAATGAATCTGAATGGAGTCAAGATAATTTTTAAGGTTTTAAGAAAGATTTTTTTGCCTTGGAAATTGGAATATAATAGACTCTGGGCTTAGGGTTCGAAGTTCTAAAAATATTTTAAAGCTGGTGCTAATTTAAGGGTATACCATCATGTGAAATAGATTTCCTCTCCCTCAAATTTCAAATCAAGCCCTCTTCACCTAAATTTCTTCAATAAATCTCCAACCAATTCTTTTAAGGAATACAAAATAATAATTTAATTGGAAACCCTTTTATCCCTCCCTCACGTTCGTAGGTTTGTTGGAAAGTGCTCCATGGGAAATTGGCAATGGAGGACTGGCTAGTTAGGAGAGGATATAACATATCGTCGGTCTACAGGCTGTGTGGCAGCATAGAGGAGATGGTTGAACACCTCTTTCTCACATTTATTATCACTAATGTCTAGAGTTGTGTGTTCAACTTATTTCAGGTACACTACCTAGCTTATAATAGCATTTTGAAGCTTATTGTAGCTTCTATAGATCGAGTTTTCAACTTACCAATGAAGGCTATATGGCAAGGAGTTGTTATAATAGTTTTTTGGGTGATATGGAAGACTAGAAATGAGGCATTTTTTTACGATATTCAGCCAAACATTCACATTGTCCTAAAGTGTATATGGACATCAGCTAGAGAGGTCGGAGTTTTTAAATTTGGGACAATGGAAATTCTTTTCATGAGCTACAAGTTTTTCAATCTTTATGTATTACGGAGCGATGGGGTACAGTTGTATCAATAGTTTGGAAACACCCTACTCTAAATTGGATAAAGATGAATACATATGGCTCTTATGTCAATGATGTTTCTAGTGCAAGTGGTGTCTTTCGAAACATTAGAGGTTATTCAATTGGTTATTTCTCCTTTGGGACGGGTTCTAATTTATCATATATGGCAGAGTTATAAGCAACTATGCTGGCAATTGAGATAGCCTAGTCTAAAGGTTGGCATCAACTTTGGCTTGAGAATGATTTAGCCTATGTTGTGTTATTGTTCAAAACCAAATCACAACTTGTTCCTTGGCACCTTAAAGTGATATGGAACATATGTTTATCACTTATTTCTTCTATGCATGTTGTCACTTTGCATATGTACAAGGAAGGGAACAAAGTAGTTGATTGTCTTACTAATTATGGAAAAGTGCACCAATAGGAGACATGGTGGTTAAGTTTTCCTTATTTTTATGGGCATATGATATATGATGGTTTATAAAAAAGAGAAAGCTTTTGTTTTGTATAGTTTTTAGCTTTACTGCTCTTGTTTTTCATGACTTAGCAATTAGACTTTTGATTTGTAATTTTTTTTTCTTTTTTAATTCATCCAAACTGATTCTCATAATCTGAGAGACTAATTTTCATGATTGTCTTGATCAATGACTGAATCTAATATTATAAACCATACTTCAAAGAAGAAGACCCATAGTAGAGCCAAATTCATATCTATTAAAGCTCTCGTAAAGTGAGAGAGAGTCACACCAATCAAAAGACAGAACAAACTGATTCTCATAATCTGAGAGACTAATTTTATTGAAAAATAAAATACAAAAAAACTAAATAACATGATGAACTTGAAATTTTATAACTTATCATCAGGATTGAAATGTTGATAGTATCCCCTTCAAAATAAAAAAAGCTATGATTTTTTTTTCTCTTTTTAGAGTTTGGAAAAACTAAATATTTAGTAAAACTCTTTCTTTTGTTTTGATAAATAGAATTAAATAATGATTCATTAATCAATAAATTCAAAAAAATATAACATATATTTTTTAACTTTTAATTCAACTCAACAAATCCGTAATCCCAAGTTAATTGGGATTGACTATTTGGATTCCCTTTCTCGCCTCAGAGCGATCGTAAACCATATTATTGGAAAGGTATAAGGACTCAAGATCATGTTGAATGACTCTATTCCAAGTAAGCTTAGGTCTACCCCTACCTTTTTACCCATATCTAATCTAAAATGTTCTAATTTTCTAACCAGTGCATCTAAAGGTCTACGTCGAACATGACCAAATCATCTTAGTATCCCCCTCTCAACTTGTCTTCTATTGGAGAAACTCTGACTTTATCTATGACATACTCATTATAGACTTTATCCATTCTATTATGGCCACACATACATCTTAACATTCTCATTTCCGCCACACTAAGCTTAGAGACTTGTACTTTGATAGCCTAACATTCACTCTCGTACATCATAGCGGGTCTCACCGTAGTGCGATAAAATTTTTCTTTTAGTTTATGTGGAATCTTTCGATCACATAATACTCCGAAAGCACTCCTCCATTTCATCCACTCCACTTTGATCCAATGAGCAACTTTCCCCTCACAACCTCTATCCACTTGCAAGATAGAGCCTAAGTATTTGAAATGTGTGTTTTTAAGTATGGCAACGCCTTCTAAATGCATGTCCATCTGCTCTCTCTTACTACCTTCACTAAAATTACAATACATATACTCAATCTTCTTTCGACTAATTTTGAAGACTTTCGTCTCCAATGTACTTCTTCATTGCTCTAGCTTCTCCTCGACTCCTTCCTAAGTCTCGTCTATGAACATTATATCATCCACAAATATCATACATTAAGGAATATCCTTTTATATTTTTTAACTTTTAATTAAATAAAAAATACTTATATTAGTATTTAGTAAAATAATTTATTAACAATTACATAATCAATTTTATAAGAATAACTAGTAAAAAATTAATGAAACTACTATAGTGAATATGACTTGATCTCCTCTTACATATTTTTCAATATATCAAAATAAATAAAGATACAAAAAAAAATGAAAATTGTGATCTTATTAATGTTATCCATGAACATCATACTATTCAGTGAATTATTAATTTGATGCACTTTATCTCATAATTTTTTAAGGGACTATAAATTTACTTTTAGAAAGTTAGATAATGTACTTAACCAGTATGCACATTTCCTTAGTGCCTTTTAGTTACACTAGTTTTTTCTCAACGTGCCCTGCACATTACTATTATATCTCATTATAAATTGCAGTTATTTTAGAATAATATTTGTTATTTATTTAAATAAATTAAATAATGTTTAAATTTTGAATAAAAATTATAAAATTATGCTTTATTAAATATCATTTCATAGATGGATATGTTATTATATGAAATTTGTAGTATTTGATCTATTTGCTACATTGTTTTATTCCACAACCACTTAATATTTGCATCTCCATTTATTGAATGCAGCGAGATAAACTTTACTATTACATTTTTTGCAAGATTCTCGCCATGTTGTATATATGTTTATAACTTCTTTAATTATTGCTATAATTCGCCATTATAGACCCTACAAAATTAAAATAATATTATTATAATATAAATATTGTACACTTAAGTATTATTTCAAATTTATATGTTTTGACTATTACTTCAAATGCTTTTATTGTTGCTTCTTTAAACTCACTTTTGATGTCTGTTTAAATCTTTTTATATTTTATGGTAAACGATTTACATCCGCGTTCAGAATCATCTCATCATAACTAATAATTTTATAAATTTAAATTATATCAGTGTTTTATAAATAATAAGTTATTTTTTAATAATATTAAAGATAAACTTTATATTGCATTTATGAATCTCGCAATTCATCAATTTATGTTGAGATCAATTTGAATAGTACTAATATTTGTGGTTAATAGTTGATAATCCGCTACAATAATAATAATTAAAATTGAAATTAGAAATATATTACAATATAAAAAAATTTAAAAAAAATAAAGTCAACACATATTATTAATATAAATTATTAGAAAATTTCAAATAGTTTTATTTGATTATAGTAGTACATACCATTATAAACACCAATTTAGCATTATAATGTGAATACATGTTATACACGTTATATAATTAAAATAAAATAATGGAAAAAGTAAATTAATTTTAAGACTAAACACAATACTAAACAAAATCTATAAAAATTATATTATAAAATACTTTTTTCTAGATTATTAAAATAAAACAGTATATTAAACAATATCAAATAAAAAGTCATATATAAAATTTTTCATTAAATGAAAAAAAAATATGTAATGATTAATTAATGATGACCTTATTTGTTTCTACTGCACTACTTTGCTAATCCTAGAGCACCCCTCAAAATATTTTGCCGATCAATTAATTTCAACAAACCAGATATAATACTATTTATATGAACTTTCATATTTTTTACTTAGGTTATAGCCCAGTGGAATATTAACATAGTTCCTCTTCTAATACAACTCAAAACTTGAGTTTTTTCAAATACATTATTGTAGACGAATAGGATTCAAATTAATAGATTACACTAATTTCTAGATGAAATTAGATAATAATAATAATAATTATTATTATTATTATAACTTAGTATAATGTAAGATAACAGACATGTTCTTAGTTTCTGAATTAAATAACACCAAACAAATTATAGTCAACTAAATTTGCTGAAAATTTTGACGAATAAGAGTTTCACATTTTTCAATTATGATGAGTTGTGTATGAGTCTGTTAATTCTAAGTAAATTGATCCACCTATATATATATATATATATATATATATATATATAATTCTAATTTTATTATCTTCCTATCACAATTATGAACTCCTTTAGCAAACAATACTTTTCCTTTATACATAGAGTTCTGATAACACTGCAACAGTTAAAAAAATATGAAAAATTTAAACAACAAAAAAATTATTTTTAACATATAGCACAGATAAATAGAATAATAATAAATAAAAATATTTTAAAAATAAAAAATTATTTATATTCTAACTTACCGATATATTTGTTTGTTATATCTTTTGAAGCATATTTTTCAATATCAGAATACATGATTTGAAATTGTAAGGCATAATTTTTTTAGGAATAACCTGTTCATTTTCAATCACTATTATATAATTACTTAAATTTAATTCTTTTTCTTGATGAACACTAGTATAAGCAGAATTTAATTTTTTAAATTTGTCCATTACAAATAGTGTATATTTTGCCAACTTCAAAGTTAAATCCATCAATAACATCGCTTCATATTAAGGCTCCAACTTTTATACCTTAAAAAATTATTAACAAACATATGTGAATAAAAGAAAATAATAAAATTGTATGCGACCAATAAAGTCGAAAAAATAAGTTGAAAGTATGTTTTTTAGAACAATAAAATCTAATAAAAGTAAATAAAATAGTTGAAAATATGTCTTTATATAAAGTGATTTAGTAGACTTTTAATAGGAAAATGAAATATAAATTATAATATAATTCTGAATTAGATTAATTAAACTATTATGATTTGTACTCGGTTTCAATTTTTTTTTGGCCAATCAAATTAAACTAATCATGTTGTAGTTATTTAGGATTTTTTTTATGATAATTAATTAAACTTTGAACCATTAAAAATAATATTACTTATACAAGTTAGGAGAAGTGTTTCTCTATTATTAGGACTTCAAACTTAAGAATAATTAATTTTTTATTATTATTCAAATGCAAAGAATAAGTGTTCCTATTAAAGATTAATTTTTACATTTTTTTTTCTTTATATACTTCACAACAAAACCTTTTCATATTGAGGAATTACAGTATTTTACAAACACTCCTATACGAATATTTTTTTTTTTAAACTTGACCAACTACAAATTTTCCTAACCACTAATCACGTTATTCTCCTAACCAACTACAAATTTTTTTTTGTATTGTGATTATTTTTTAACAAAAGCTTTTTTGACAAATAATAAATAAATTAATTATTTAGTGAAGATAAAATAACCAAAATAATCCTACATATTATTTATATTATCTATAAAAATATGAGGACATTTCAGTAAATTTGTTTGTCATCTCCCCTCAGTCACTTTTATAGATAGTATAGATTGTTACGCTCAGAAGGATTAAAATCTTGGAAATTAAAAGATACACAGTTAGAAAAAAAAATGAAAATAAAATTTTATCACATGCAAAAGATGAATATTACAAATAAATTTTTATAGTACAATTAAAAAATAAAAGAAAAGTGTGGGAGGGTGCTAAAGCTCAAAAAAAAATACTCTCCAACTTTGTGTGGGAGTCTATTTTTTTCTTGAACTCTAAGTAAACCTAGCCGCCACTTTTAAACCCTATTTGCTGACCTCCATGGACAGCATTACTGCAACACTTGACCAAGTGAATATCACAGACATTGAAGAGGATGGATTAGAATGGTCTTCAATCAATGATAGTTCATCAAACCTGCTGTCGTTCGATTAATGTCTTATTGAAAAATTTTCCATTAATATCCATGCCATGGAAAACACTCTCACCGCAATTTGGCAGCCGATGAAGGGCATGTCTTTCTACTCAGGAGGTGTCGCATTTACGCATTTTTATCATGAATAGGACATGAGAAGGAACCTAGAGGGAGGGCAATGGACTTGTAATCAACAATTATTGGTTCTTAATGTGCGTAAAGGAGACATCCAGCCTAATGAAATTTTACTGGATAAAACACAATTTTGGGTTCACGCTGAAGATATACCACCAAGAGCTTTTACAATAGGCATGGGATAGGCCATCGAGGGAAAAATTGGAACTTGTATTTGTATGGATCAACACTCTCTTGCTAAGGGAATTATGCGTATTAGAGTGGAAATGAATGTTACAAAGCCCTTAATGAGAGGCATGAATTTCAAAACAGATGGGATGTGTGTTTGGCTCAAATTTCACTATAAAAAACTCCCCTCTATATGTTTTGGATGTGGAGTGATTGGACATTTTGAGATTAGGTGTCAACTCCTCTTAGATAATCCTGGACTTGCTGCACAACCTAGGAGATATGACAACTCTATCAAAGCTCAGGCCACAAAAGGTAGAGGATAAGTTTTTATGGAAGAAGGGTAGTGGATTTATGGGAAATGGTGGAAGGATTCAAATGCAGCTTCTAAAGAGGTAACTGGGGACACCGCTGCTGACAATTCTCAAGGGCAAAGAGGAATGAATGGAGCAGAAAATATGGACCCAAATCATGTTGCTGCTACTACGAAAGCCACTGTCAATCAGATTACTGCTTCTATGCAAGCCACTTCCAACCATAGCAGTTCCAATGACCAACCCATGGGGGTGAGAAAGAATGTTGTTATGGATAGACCAGTATTAGTACCTGTAACAGAATAGTCAATGGAGTTATTCAGGCTATGACTGGTGTGTAAAAAAAGAGAAAGGCTAGTGAGACTAACCAAGTGACTGTCATTGCTCAAATGTTCGAGAATGTTTTCCAAAAGAATGAGAATTTTGTTCCTTTAAACTCAACAGAGGAAGATGCTATAGTGCAAACCCGCCTATCCTAATGAGTCCCTTAGTTTGGAACTGTAGTGGTCTAGGGAATACCTCTATAGTTTGTCATTTAAAATCTCCCGTTCAAGAGAGACACTCCAATATTGTTTTTTTTTATTACTTGAAACAATCTGTAATAAGGCTCATTTTGAGCAAATAAGAATGAAGCTTGGTTTTGATTATGCCTTTACTATTCCTTGTGATGATATTAGTGTAGGTCTTAGTATTTTGTAGAACTCAAATATCAATGTTGATTTGATTTCCTTTTCTTCTTAGCACATTGATGTGGAAGTTGGGCTATTGGCACTCTAAATGGAGGTTCACAGGATTCTATGGTATTCTTGATCGTAATTATCATCATCTTTTATAGGACCTTATGAGACAACCGAAGGAAGCATCTCCTTTGCCTGGGTTGATTAATGGCGATTTTAATAAAATTATGTATGAGTCGGAGCAATTAGGAGGAAATCCCCATCATGTCCATTTAATTGAAGCTTTTAGAGAGGCTATTAAAGATTGCGATCTGGTTGATTGGGCTATGATGGGTATAAATTCACTTGGGAATGTGGAAGGAAGAGTGCTAATCTTATTAAAGAGTGTTTGGATTGCTATTTGGGTAATGCTTCTTGGCTTGGAAAGCAATGGATTTGATTCACAATTAACAATGGCAAGTTGATATAATTGACGAGGTCTTAACGCTTAAGACTGTGAGCTGATCAAACCCATTCCATTACCTTCATATGTTGTGGAGGATCAATTATGCTGGTTCTATAATAGGAATGGTACGTATTCAGTAAAATCAAGTTATTGGCTTAGTGTGACTTCTCTACAGGTGAGTCTACCTTCAAGTAGTAATGTTCCTTCTATATGGCATAAAATCTAAAAACTCAATTCTCTAGAGAGACACAAGCTTTTAATTTGAAGATTATGTCATGAGTTTATTCTAACAAAGTAAAATTTATTGAAGAAAAAAATGCATATAAATCATTCATGTCCTATATGTGATTGTGAGATAGAAACGTCTATGCACTTATTTATGCAATGTGATTATGCCCATGTATGTTGGAATATTTTTTATTAAGACCTTTAGGGTTTGGAGGCCATGGCTATTGATTGAGGAGTGGCTGGCAATTTTATTTGGTAATCTTGACACGGAGGAAATGGCGAAAGTTGCAGTAGTTTTGGAAGGAATTTGGTGATCTAGAAACAAGAAAGTATGGAATGATGAGATGGAAATTCCAAGTATGGTTGTTCAGATGTTTCTCAAAGCTCATTTTGATTATTTGGAAACTAACCAACCTGACAAAGATGTTTTCCCTACTACTAGAAACGTAGCAATATATTATGTAGAAATTGGCTACCACCTCATATTGGTTATGTGCTACTAAACATGGATGCTAACATCATTTTGGACAATCACAAAGTTTGTGTTGGAGCTATTCTTTGAAACTACTTGGGGACAGTTTTGACATTGATGGCAGGTCCTCTTCAAGTGTGTTCTTCACTTGCAATGGCTAAAGCTTATCCTTTCGTGCTATAGTTCAATGGCATCAAGTTTATAGCCATACTGATGTCTTGATTCAGATTGACTATTTAGAAGTGATTCAGAAGTTTAAGTAGGCAAGTTCAGGGGTCACTCAATTGGATCTCATTGCTGATGATATTCAAAAATTACTTTCTCCTTCAATGCAGGTTTCTCATATTTCTAGGGATGCAAATTCTCTTGCTCATTGTCTTGCAAAGGAGGGGGAAAATTTCTCTCAATTGTATGTTTGGGAATTTATCCTCCCATGCTATGATATTGATACACATGTAAGAGACTTGAGATTTATGAATCAATAAAATCTTGCATTTTCCCCTCAAAAAAAAAAAGAAAAGAAAAGTGTGGGAGGGAAAAAAAAGGCCTGTTAGATTTATTGTTGCAAAAAAAAAACTAAAAAATCCCTCTAAAAAAGAATTCCCATTGATCTTGGATATCTTTGTCAATTTCTTTCAACCTTTAATAATAAGGGAAAAGATACTATCGACATATCACCCACAAATTTAAATTATATGTAATAAAGTTTGTAGATATATAATAAAATATAATTTAAGAATACCATATATACTGTTAAGATTTTAATTTTTTTTAGAAGAAACGAATACATATATTATCTTATATGCTATTAGGTATAGAATAAGTCAGTTTGGGAATTATAACTTCATTGAAAGTAGAAAATTTTAACTTTTTTATAGAATTGATAAGGATAATGATTATTAAAATATTGTATTTTAAAATTCTGGTATATTTTATATTTTGTTATCTTTATCTTTCTTATATTTATCCACTTGAATACAACCTGTATAAACGTATCTGTAACACAATATGAATTAGTGCTTTATGAAGGCAACGAAACCATTGACATGGTTCTTGTTTGAGACCACATAATAACTTTTTTAGTTTGCAAACATGATTCAGATATTACTTACTAATAAAACTAGGTGGTTGTTGCATGAATACATCCTTCTCAAGATTGCCATGTAAAAAGGCATTTGAAACATCCAGCTACTTATTCAGACAAGGCAATTGATAAAATCAGTCTAACAGTGGATGCCTTCATAACTGGACTGTAAGTCTCATGAAAATCAACACCAGGCATTTGATGGAATCCCTTTGCAACTAAACGAGCTTTGTACCAGTCAATGGAGTCATCCGATTTTTATTTGATTTGATAGACCCAATTGCAATCTACTATGTTTTGGGAAGAAAAAGCATGTACTAAGTTCCACATATTGTTTCGAATAAGGGAAGTCATTTCTTCCTCCATTGTTGTCCACAATTCAGGAGATTTAGTAACTTGTTTATAGGTACATGGCTCAACTAGAATTGTGGAAATCAAATGAAAAACTTTGGGTTTCAAATTTCTAGTGTCTGACCAAGTGACCATAGAATGAGTTTTGTGAAGAATAGGGAAATTTGTGGTAGGTGAAAACCTTGAGTCAATAAGCAAAGACAAGGCCGATGATGGAAAAGAAGCATCAAAGGTACGGTTGGGAGAATTTGATGAAGGGGAGGCGGAATCTTAGTTTGGAGATGGTGTATAGTCTGTGTGGTTTGTTGTTGCATTCAGCGGGTTTAAAAAAGATGTCTGACTATTTTTATTTGGTTGGGTAATTTGAGGGTTTCTAGGTGGTGTTTGAGGTGAAGTGGGATTGGAAGTAGTGGGTTAATGTAAGGGCTAGACATTGCGAACAGGGGGAGCAGATGGGATTGCAGATGATAAGAGTATTGTGGCTGGTGTTGAACTCTAAATTGTGGGACCTTGAACTTGTTGAACTTGAAATGGACATACCTACTAATCATAAACATGACGAGAAGTGAGAATCTTAAGAGTAGAATGCTCAAGACATAGATATCTTTTATATAATTTACTATAACCCAAAAAGACATAATGTTTTCAATGTGGATCAAATTTATTTTCAGCATAGGGTCGCAAATAAGGATAACATGAACATCCAAACGTACTTAAAGAATGATAATCAGGAAAACAACCAAATAATTTTGAATAAGGAGATTCATTATTCAACATAGGTGATGGCAATCGATTAATTATATGTATAACAATATCAAAGGCATAATTCCAATATTGGTT
>CAOJBK014762480.1:0-10242 GCA_948294925.1 Codiaeum variegatum
TCAATAAATAATTCAGGCATATAAATTGATATATATTTATGTTACTTTAATGTATATTTCACCAATTTATAATATATATTTGTTTTATTTGTATATTACCTTAAAAGATGTAAAAGGAGTATAATATGAATACAATTTTCATATGTAATGTAGTGTATTTAGATACATATAAAGTATGATTCAAATATATGATTTATGTTCTGTTTTTCAATAAATAATTCAAAATATAAATAAATATATGTTTATGTTATTTGAATGTATATTTGGCCATTTTTTTAATGTATATCTCGGATGTATGATAAAAAAAATATAAAAAGAGTATAATATGAATATAATATTCATACATAATGTAAATGTGCAATGTATATAAATTAGATGTATAATAAATATAAAGTAGATGTATAATAAAATTTAATTGCATTAAATAAATTAAATAAAAAGAAAAAAAGAAAGAAGAACATGAAAAGTGAGAAAAAAATTTTTGAAAAAATTATGCAAAGTGTGGGAATTGAACCCACAACCCATTGCTTAAAATTAAAAAGATAAGTCATCTCATTCGCACCTATTTATTAAAAATTAATACGCATATTTTTCTATTTAACTCTGTGTGACAGTTGTCATTGTGGACCATGAACCACACAGTTAAATAATCCAGAGACCATATAAGTTTTACCATCGCCACAGCACAGTGTAAAATATTTTTACATTAATTAATTTATTTATTTATTTATTTTGAAAATTATATGTTCTTGTATTTCTAAAGAATTCTTAAACCCATAGATTAGAAAGCACACATTAAAGGGATTCAATTTCCATATTGCAATCCCTTTTACAATTCCCATTAGATGAAAACTCCGCATCCATTCTTACAATAAAAGAAATTATACCTTTTTTCCATTGAGACCATAACTTCCCCCACTCGTCAGCATCCTTTGTCTTCGTCACCGATGAGACACAGAGCAGAAAAGACACAACTAAAAACAAAGAGAAGAAGAACATCAATACCACCGAACTAAATTTCTTAATAGATATTGAAGGGGCTCTAAGTTAACCAATTTCATTGCTATATCACAAAACCCATCTCCGGCGACTTCTAAGCCATCATTGTTAGTCCTCAAAAGATGGAAAAAGTGGAAAATGGAATAAAAATTTACTGAGACTCCATTGAAACCTATCATTGGTAAGAAAATCGACGATCTTCTCTCAATAATTGTTAGATCTGCTGTCTTTTTCAAGGATTTCTACAAAAAAAATACAAAGGCAAATCTGATCTTCTTGGCATGCTACCAACGCATGCCAGAGATCATCCACTAGATTTTGAGAGGTTATGGAGATCGTCGCATTTCCTCACTAGATCTATTATTTTAAAAATTAAATAAATTAAAACTACAAAAAAAAAGAAAAAATAGCAAAGCAAAAGGAGGTCCACCAGCAGCCTTAACCATCGGGGAGCTCACAGGCAGAGCACTTTGAAGTTTGCGACTTTGACTTTCTGGTTGATTGAGATTTCTCTACATTAATTTATTCTTACTATATATAAAAGTTGAGAAAATAACAAGTATAATTATCTAAATATCCTTATAATTATAATTTCTCAACATTAATTTATTCTTACTATATATAAATATTGGGTTAAAAATGATATTATAATTTGATTTTACAAACATTAGACAAAAAGGTTAATTTAAAGAACTATTATAATAAAATTTCATATTTGCTAAATACACACCTAAATTTCTAATTATACATTTTTTTTCATTTTTTTTAAAACATAACCCTTATTGTAACACCCTTTTATCAAAAATATTTATTTTGAGACATTCATATTCATAGTAAAATAAAATATTAAAATTTATCATAAAATCAATAATTAGTCAATAATTAAAAGTATTTCAAAATAAAATTAACCCCAAATGTTGTTTAAGTTAAATTTAAAATTTCAAAATATTTAAATAGTTATCCACCAAAATAATAAATAAAAGTCTAAACCTAATCAATAAAATAAATAAAATAGTCTAATAAATAAATTGAATATTATATGATCCTCATCTAGATTGTTAGCCTACCTAGAATGTCAAAAATATAATTCGAATAATGAGAATAAGTCACAACTAACATTCCTAAAAAATAGGTGATAAGGGGTGAACTGCCTACTCAATAAGCATAGTTAAATATATTCATGTATACTTACATACAATAGCTACATGCATGCATACATAAATACACACAAATCGACAATTCATATAAGTAAATTATTCACATTCCAAAATCACATAAATCAAGAAAATTTTCATATATAATATATGCCAAATATTCATAATAGACAATACAATTTCATATTCATATGTTCTAATTAATTTCGTCATGCTTACCTATTTAGGTTCTATCCAATGGTTTGTTAGCTATTCATTTCAATTGTATATAAATATCTGCAGAGGATACCCTAGCCATTAGATATCCTAATACCACCCAGTGTCTAACAAGCAGTACAAGATATTCCCCGTTACTTGGAATACCCTGACACCATGTGGTATCTAGCAATATATCAATCAATCAGCACACATCCTAATTCCCATATTAAAATTCAACAAACCATTGGTATACCTAATATAAGAAAGTCATCAATTCATAATTAATTTAGTATATATACACATCTCAAGATCAATATTCTCAAGTAACAATATGTCAAAATATTCTTAACTAGCATCACTAGCCAAATATCCATATTCACATGTTCAACAATTTCAATCAACATGCCTATACTTTACATTCTTTATATCTCCTTTCACATTCAACTTATATAATTCATTTTAAATACCAATTCAATCATCAATTCAATCACATCAACTATTCTAACAATCATCATATCATCTAATATATCTCATCATATATATCAAACAAATAGCAACTATTATATATAAATATATATAGTTATAGTTAACTAACTTATCTATTACTATGAAAAAAAATAGCTATTCCTTTGGCCTATCACCAGCTTAATCATCGGGTCCTAAATAATTATAATTTAAGTATGAAAATTTCCAATTCAATTTAAGTAAATTAACTCTAAATTAAATCCCAAATTAATCTATTCAATTCAATTCCAATTTATAAATTAAATCTCCAAATTGCAAAACCCTAACCCTAATTTATTGACAAAATTAATCAAATATAAAATCTCTAACAATATATTACAATTATTCTATCAAAATATTCTAATCTAGGGTAAAAATCAATTAAGTGAAAGAATATATATTATATAATAATTTAAAAAAATAAATTTAATTGATAGAAAGATTTAAGACCACTAATCTCTTTGATATGAAGAAGGATGGTCTATAATCAAAGAAACAAAAGGTGTTGGTGGTGTCCACTCTTTTAATCAATTAAATGAGGTTCCACTAGCATCAACCAAAGCCTCCAAACTTCTATTTCTTCGAGATTTTGCCCAATTACAATAATGGAGTTTTCAACTTCAATTACAAGAGTTTTTAAGGTTACAAAGATTACAAGTCAAAAGACTTTATTATAAAGTTAGGAAAATGATTTTCACTAAGGAATCCTAACTAAAGTTTTCTTAAACTCAAAAGATTATAATGAAGGTTTAAGAGTTTAAGAAAACAAGTGAGTATGAGCAATATAGGCTAAGAACTCAAGAGAAAATGTTTGCTAAAGCAATGGAATAGTTCTTGAAGTTAGTTGACTTTGTTTCTGAAGTCCCTTTATATATCTTAGCCATCTTGGAGCCAAAATGGTGCCCTTAACATTTAAAAAGTACATATTGTATCATCTCCAATGATAAAAAAAAGCTGTCAAACATCACCATACAGACGTATAGGCCATCCACCACAGGGGCGTATGCGTTAGGTGGGTTTGAAATAAATATAGCCATTGGAGTCGATACGGGCGTAAGGAATTTTCCCTAAATTCCAATTCTTCTTTGTACTAGCATACAGACATATAGAATTTGCTCTATATGGTCGTATGCAAAAGGCCATATGAGTGTATGCCTGTTTTTCTGCAAAACCAAAAACACTTTTCATTTAAAAATATTTGTTAGTTGAATCAAAGTGTTTAGGCATACACAATAAGTTCCATGAACATATACATGCACCAAATGCTCATTTCATACTCATTGATTCATAAAAATGACATAACACATTAACCAAATAAACTAGACTAATGATTTTGGAATTATCAAAATATGGAAAACAATAATCTCTCCCTTTTTTATGATGATAAAACCTTAGCTTAGTTTCAAGTAACACAAGTAAAGCATAAAAACTAAACTTTTAAGCTTTGCCAAAAGTTTATGAAAAAATGGGGCATAACTCCCCTTATCAAAATGCCATCATTTTTGTGGAAAATTTTTTATAAAAACATTAGTAAATGCCTTAGAAAAAACTTTTCAGTGCCATACATATAAGCTTTTCAAAATAAAACAAAAGCAAATCCATAAGCACAAGTTATAACCTTAAAAACATAAGCTTTAAGCGTTATTCATAACCATATCCATTGGCATTATTCATAAGCATAAGCACACTTGAAACTATAACAATTTCTCACCTTTTTTTCCATTAAACAAAAAGGTAAAGAAAAATAGTACAAAAGCATAGAAAACTATAACCATAATTAGATACCATAACATTAAAATTATCTAATATTAAGGGCAAATAGCTAACATTACTTAACATATGACACAATATCCAAAAAGGAACAACAAAACCAAATGCAAAACTTAAAGTAGAAGCCATAAAGGCCAATGTACCATTAGCACTAAATCATAAACACAAGATGTTCAAAATATGCCATAAGTTTTTAAAACATTAAAAAAAAAAAAGCAAAAGAAGTTTGGTTTTGAAAAATGGTTGATGGGTCAGGTGCTTATGCGTCCGGTGGAGGAGGATGAGGAAAGCACTCAATGAAGTCACTCATCTGGCCATACAAGATGTCTTGGTGAGTAGCAAATGTAGTCATTCGATCATCCAAAGTCACAATCTCCCATTGACTTCCAATTGTTTTCCTCAATCAATCCAAGAACTTTCTCTTAGAGCTCACAATCTGAACTATCATCACTTTCCTCATAGTTTGGCTCGGACTCATCATCAGTATGTCCCTATTCCTCATCCACTTCTTGAGCACGCCTTGCTATTTCTTCAGCAGTGGAATGGGTGGAATCCATAACGATAGTAAATAAGTGCCCTTCCTTGGTTACCAAACCCATGCTTTTCAAAGTCCCATAGGTGATATTATCCATCTTTTTCCTTGGAACCTCATAGGGTTTGTAAATGTTATCCTCAAAAGAACCCACTTCTTTAACAATAAGGGTTACAATCCACCCCCATTATAGCTTCCCGCCCAAACAACTTAGGAAATGCTTCCAAGCATTGATGAGAAACATGGCTCCATTAACCTTTTTATTTTTGAGCATACATTAACATAGAAAAATCTCAACCTTAGTAATTTTACTATGGTTTTCTTTGCAAATGAGGGTGGTCAATATGATCTTATGAGCCATTTAAAGCTGAACACATGTGATTTTAGAAGCTTTTACATTCTTTTTCTTGGTCAAGCTAAGCCCATTCATAATTTTCTTCCAAATCTCATCGCTTTGCCAACCATAAGGCCAACCAAACACCTCTTGACTACTATAAATACCCAAATATTAGCCAAGTTCGTTAGCCGAAGTGTGGTACTCAGTCCCTCTAATTTTAAATGTAAAACCCTTGTCATCATCATCAATTTTCAGGGTTGAGAAAAAGTCTAGGGTTAGGTTGTAATAAACCTCTTGAGATGTGGTTAGGCATTGCCATGTGGGAAAAATCACTTCAAGTATTTCTTAAAATCATTTTCAACACCCAAATTCTTAAATGCATCCAAATCTAAAGGGGTACATGCAGTAGGGTTCCAAGAGTAATAAGCTTATTACACTTATCACTAGCCCATCTATTAGTAAATACAAGTCCAAAGTCATAAGAACAAAGATTTACCATAGACAAAGGACATGTAGGAGCATCCCTCTATTGCCTAGAGTGTCTTATGCCCTTTTTTGAAGAACTAGCATCCTCCAGATTACCTCTACCTTTCTTGGCACTTCCCTTTTATTGTCTTGAACTCATAGTGTCTTAGAATTAAGCACCCAACATGGAATTTTGAAGAAATTTTGAGGAATTTTGAGAATTAGGGTTTATGGAATAATTTGGGCAAAATTATAAAATTAGTGTTTTTGATGAATGGAGATGATGAAAAACACAAATTTGAGAGTAAAATTAAGATGAGAAGCACACAAAATACCTAAATAGGCTAGAGAAATTATTTTGAGAGTAGATGAGAGAAAAATGGCAACAAGAGAGTGTTTTAGGTTAAAAAATAATGCTAAAAAACATGTTTGAAAGGTTTTCATAGTGCCTATATGTCACGTAACGGGTGTATGGAGTGATGCCCATTCTGGCGTATGCCAATACGAAGGAAATTTTTAAAAATTAGCCCAGTTCCATACGGGTGTATGCTTTTAGGCATACGAACGTATGGATTGCAGAGACTTTTGCTTCAAAAAATATTGATATTTTTCAAAACTAATTATGGCATAAATGATATGCTTATACGCTAACACATTAATGGTAATATATTTGATCTACAAATGATCTTAAAGTGAATTGATTCATTGAAATTGAACCCAATACCTTTTAAGTTCACTCACTTTACAACACATAATGTATGCCAAGCTCATAATCACATCATAACATCAAGGAGGCACATGTTCATCAAAATATGGACATACTAACTCACCAAAATAGGAGATTTAAGGTTAGATTATACATGAGAAGCATCAACCATGACTATTTCTCTTCGAATGTAGTAGAAAGGTCTCATTGTCAAGCGATTTGGTGAAGATATCCGCCAATTGATGATTCGTATCAATGAATTCAAGTGCAATATGCGCTTTTGATGCATTATCTCTAAGAAAATGATACCTTATGTCTATGTGCTTTGTCTTAGAATGATGAATGGAATTTTTGGACAAATTTATGGCACTAGTGTTGTCACATTTTATAGGAATGCAATACAATGCAATGCCATGCCATAATCCTTATGTTGCATTTTCATCCAAAGAAGTTGAGTGCAACAACATACAACTACCACATACTCTGTTTCTGCAGTTGATAATGTAAACGAATTTTGCTTTTTAGAAAACCATGAGGCAAGCATGCCACTACGAAATTGATAAGTACCAATTGTGCTTTTCCTATCAAGTTTACATCCACCAAAATCTGCATTCGAATAGCCAACTAAATTGAAAGATGGACCTTTTAAAGATCACAAGCCAAGGTTTAGTGTATCCATTAGGTATCTTATAATCCTTTTGACACATGGAAGATGAGATTCCTTAAGATTCGATTGGAATCTAGTACACACGCATACACTAAATAAAATGTCGGGCTTAGATGCAGTCAAACATAGCAATGAACCTATCATGCTCCTATAGAGTTTAGAGTCACACAATTACCTTTAGCATTAGGTTCCATTTTAACCGTATTGCTCATAATAGTATTGTGAGGCCTTGCTTCATCTATATCAAACTTTTTAAGCAACTCCTTAGCATACATTGTTTGATTAGCATACTTTGTTTGATGAATGAGAGTGCCATGCTCAAGTTGTTTAATTTGCAAGCCCAAGAAGAAATTCAACTCTCCAATCATACTCATCTCGAATACACCTTATAGACATTTAGAAAATTCCTCACAAATCGATTCATTAGTAGCACCGAATATGATGTCATCAACATAAATTTGAACAATTAAAGTGTCTTACTTTTGGTTTTTCATAAAAAGTGTGGTGTCAACTTTGCCTTTTGTAAAACCTTTTTATATTAAACAGTTACTCAACCTCTCATACCAAGCTCTAAGAGCTTGTTTTAAACCATATAAAGCCTTTTTAATTTTGAAAACATGGTTTGGAAACTTATGATCTTTAAAACTGGGAGGTTGTTCAACATAAACTTCTTCTTGAATAAAACGATTTAAGAATGCACTTTTGACATCCATTTGAAAAAGTGCAAAATTTTTAAAGTAAGCAAAAGTAAGAAACATTCTAATTGCTTCTAATCTAGCTATGGGAGCATAGGTTTCATCGAAATAAATACCTTCCTTTTGGGAATACTACTTTGCTACTAGTCGAGCTTTGTTTCTTACTATGGTTCCGGATTCATCTATTTTGTTTCAAAAGACCCACTTTGTTCCAATCAAGGGATGGTGCTTTGGTCTTTACATTAAGGTCCACACTTGGATCCTCTTAAATTGATTGAACTCCTCTTGCATAGCTAGTGCCCGAAGCTCATCTTTTATTGCCTCATATATGCCTTTAGGTTCCATAAAGGATAAGAATGCCACATACTTACAATTATTGTGGATTTGTGACCTTATCCTCACTCCTTGGGTAGGATCACCAATGATTTGAGTCTCCTTTACTTCATTCCTTACCCTTGGATGTTGAGTCTCCTTTTGTAATGAAGTGGATTGAAGTTCCATGTCTTCATTTGATTGCACCTCCACTTCATCAATTATTGGTAACACTTCTTTTTGGCTCATTGATTCTTATAAGAGCAACGCATAAGAATCCTACCTTGTGAGAGACTTGACTAAGTTGAAAGATGAGACGTAATAATGTAATGGTTCGAGATGAAACAAGAGGACTATATGGCATAATTGTAACTGTAGGTGATACTTCCTTATTTAAATTGTGTAAAATCTCAAATAAAACATAAGGAAAAAGATCCTCAATAAAGAGAACAGTTCTTGATATGATAAGCTTTTTAGAGGCTAGATGATAATTGATAATCCTTTATATCCTATTACAAATCTAATGAATAAACATCTTTGTGTCTTTGCCTGTAATTTATTAGAATTATATGGTGTCTCAAGTGGATAAGAGGCATAACCAAATAAGAGAATATGTTTTTGTATCGCTTTTTTATTTTGATAAAAGACAAATTAGGACACTTGTTAAAATCCTTCTCAAATGGAGATGGAATGTCTAGAGTTTTTTTTTTGGAATCCTATTTATCAAATAAGTGCTAAAAGCATATGAATGATACTAAAATTCATTAGGAAGTGAAGCTTGTTGTAAAAGGGTAACTGTTGTTTCTTTTATATGTTTGTTCTTCCTTTTAACAACCTCATTCTGCTGGGGTATATATGGGAGTGAACATTGATGAATCAGACCCTTCTCACTTAAGAAGCTTTTAAACTCATTACTTGTGTACGTCCTACAACCATTTATTCTTAAAGTCTTAATAGAACAATGACATTGAATTTAGGCATAAGCATAAAAAGTCTTGAAATGACTAAAAACTTCTTCTTTATTTTTTAGAGGGATAATCCATGTAAATTTTGTACAGTCATCAATGAACAAAATAAAAAATATATATCCTTATATTGAGTATTAAGGTGGTAGCCTTCAGACATTAGAATGTACTAAAGCAAAAGGTGAATCTGCTATAGGACTAAACACTAAAAAAGGAATTTTAGTAAACTTGCCTACTAACAAGCTTCACACGCATTATTACTATCTTTTGAAATCTTAGTACTGAATTCTATATTAGCCTTCTTCAGCATACTAGACATAACTTCAATAGATGCATGCCCCAATCTTTTATGCTAAAGCAAATGTTGAGTTTGCTTTCTATGATAAGGTGTTATGACATATGCTTCTTTATTATGTAGATATTTTAGTGAATCATAAACAATAAATGAATCTTTACTTGCAAAAGTGTTTCTTGTTGAACTACTATTTCTAAGATTGTAAATAATAGGATGCAATCCTTCTCCACTGAAACTCTTGTACAATACCCTTCCCAGCATCTTATCTTGTATAATACACAGACTCATCAAGGATTACTCTAACATTATTTTGTTTACATAACTGATAGACACATAATAAATTTATAGCAATTATTGGAATAAGAAGAAAGTTATACAATGCCAAAGTACCCAAGGTTGATTTGCCAATATGAGATATGTCTAAATGCTCAACATTCCTATTTTCACTATGTCATTAATAAAGAATGGGTGAGATTGACACCCCTAAAGTCAGGGTGCACCCATATTTATTTTGAGTAAATGATAAGTACAATTATAAATATATCAAAGTATACATTAATATTTACATTATATGCTCTTACCCTGCCGGGGGGGGGGGGGGGGGGGGGGGGGGGGGGGGGGGGGGGGGGGGGGGGGGGGGGGG
>CAOJBK014764093.1:0-12269 GCA_948294925.1 Codiaeum variegatum
GTAGATATTGGACTCCCTAGTGGAAGGGTTCATTACTATGAGGGTAATGATGCAATTAGAAGGGTTGAACTAGGCCTATTGGAAGAACTAAGGGAGGAAATTATAATCATAAATGCAGCATACAAGCAAAGGGTGGCCAAATACTTTAACATGAAAGTAAAAAAATAGAAGCTTCGAAGATGGAAGTCTGGTGATGAGAAGCCTCAAAGCAATTGGAAAAAGAGAAGGAAGTGGAAAGCTAGCCCCAACATGGGAAGGTCCTTTCAAGGTTCAATAAGTCATTGGACTATGAACTTATAAACTACAGACTTTAGAAGGCAGAGAAATTGCTCACACATGGAATGTGCAACATTTGAAATTGTACTATTAGTGAGCAAATTTATAATAAAAGTCAGCCTTCTAAGTGATTTGGAATATATGTTTATTTGTTCGCAAAAGACCTTCCCTGGGAGGCACCAAAGCTTCTAGAGTTAAGACGAAAAGACCAGCTTGACTGAAAAAAGACCTTCCCTGTGAGGCACAAAGACCAGCTTGACTGGCAAAAGACCTTCCCTGGGAGACACCGAAGCTTTTAAAGATGAGGCGAAAAGACTAGCTTGACTGGCAAAAAACCTTCCCTGGGAGGCACTAAGACCAGTTTGAAGGGTAAAAGGCCTTACCTGGGAGGCATTGAGACTAGCTTGACTGGCACATGGGGAAACAAAGACTTTATAGGTGAAGCAAAGAAGTCCACTCTGACTAAGAAAGGTGAATTGATTAAAACATAAAAAAGAGCATCTTTCTAGAAAACCTTAGTCTCATGGGAATTCGAATCCTCGATAAACTTAAAATTAATAGATATTTTTAAGTTTACAAGAGAGTGGGCAAGCCTTAAGGCTGAGATTTCCATCCATGAAGCTTAAGGCCAGAAATAAAAGGTAAAAACTTGAAAGAATGGTCAGAGGCAATAAGAGAACGAAGAAGAAAAAATAAAATTAAATTAAAGAATAAAGAATGAAGTTTTATTAACAAAAGGTGTTGATTACAAACTATGGAATTTTTGTAAAGGGTTACAAAGTATGAATTACAAATTAAAAATTTACATTGGAAAATTTACAATGTACAAGAATTACAAGTCAGTCTGCATCCTCTTCGTGAGCATCCAAGCCAGGCGAGGAAGGCAAAGGCAAAGTAGCCAAGTACTCATCCAAGTCAGGGATAGTAACCCTCTTAGAATTATGGATCTTGAAGGACTAGGATTCATCAGGATGCTTGGCAAGAATTTCTTCCACCCTCTTGTTATGCCAAAGCATTCCATGCATTACTTCTCTCCCAAAAATATACCTCTTCAGCCAGTTGTAGGCGAAGACGCTATTGATGGCTTGGTGGATACCTCCTACATGCCTCTTCATTCGTTCAGACAAGGACTTAAAAGCTTGTCGCAAGGCACCAAGCTTGCAGGTGAGTTCATCCTTGTCATCCTAAAGACTTTGAACGCGAGAAGAGGAGTTGACTAACTATTGGTTTAAGGAGGCAACAAGCTCCATTTTCTCCTTAAGTGCAGCTTCGGCTTCTTTAAGAGCTCCAACCTTAATCCCCAAACTATTCTTCAGGTTCTCATTTTCGATAGTATGGAGATCAAGGATCACATTCATTTACTGATAGTCCGAGATAAGGGTTGCTACAACTTCTTCGTAAGCTCTGACCCGGGATAGAGTAGCCTCAAGGGAAGAAGCTGGACTTGGTGGTTGAGACAATATCCCCATGGCCTCTGGAATATTCATCCTCTGGTAAAAGAAATCCTCGTCCAGACGCATGGATCCTTCGGGAAGAGGAATGGAGGTGAATAAAGTGGCAGGATTAGCGGCAGGAGAAATTATTGGATTGAGGGATTGAGCTTGGACATCTTTTGGTGAGGGGGTGTCTTCATTGACATGTGATGTCCTGGTGCCCTCGACATGGTCATGTCCTGATGTATCCCCGCGAATAAACATCTCCATGACAGACTTGGATCTATAACCCGCCTGAAACAAATCGAGGAAAACTTGATCATATGCGCGGGTGGAGGGAAATAGAGCACTGGTGTTAACAGTCTTAGCAAACTGTTCGAGCTCACCTGAGCTAGCATTAAGTGTGCAGTTATTGGCAACCTAAACAAAATAAGAGAAGGTTAAGTTTTGCCATTCAAGGTTTCTTTTTTTTTAAAAAAAAAGGAGCGAGAGATGAACTTTTCTTACCTTAGCCACCAGGGAAGGAAGTGCCATAGCAGGTGGAGCATTTTCAACCTCGTGGCAGGGCAAAGCCTCAACGAGGGGAACAACTTCAAAATCCTGCAAAAGAAAGCAAGGAAATTATAGAAAATATTAAAAGAATGGTGAAAGTAAAGTCGATATTGAAATTTATCTCCAGCACCGAAGATAGCTGAATAGAAAGAGGCAAGGATGAGGAATCCTTGGTCTTTCAGATGGAGCACCCCTTAGGAGACTTCTTGAAAGCTATAAGAAAAACAAACTAATTAGGAATAAAGGGTAAAAAAAAATGAGCGAAGGGACTTACCAGCCCCTCGCAAAGGCCTTCTTGTAGAATGCTTCACCCTCATCTTCCTCGTTCCTCTGCCATCAGGAAGAATCACTCAAAGAGGCTGAGCCTCGATAGGAGAAGTAGTCTCAGCAGACTGCCTAGCCTGCTAAGACTTATTCAAGCTCTCGAAGATTTCAAAAACCTCCTGAGAGGCAGAAGAGGAAGAAGATGAAGAGGAGGAAAAGTCAAGAGTACCGAATAAATTACCTGAAGGGTTCTGAGAAGGGCGAGACATCGAAGAGCCCCCCTCGCCAATGGTAGTCGAAAATGTGAAGACCTTTTCTAGAAAATCTTTCATGGACGCCTCTTCATGGTCATACAAGAAGTGTTAGATCTCTAAAAAACGATCCTCGTGAAATAACAGGATGTAGTTAGCATAGAAGTTGCCCAAGAACCTGTCGAACTCCTCTTGGCTAGTAGCAAGGGACTCCATCATTCCTATGAAATCCTTTGCCATCTTCTGAAACCGTGACATTTGAAGGATTTTCTCTTCGAACTCCTTGACTGGTGGCAGGGGTTTGTAGATCCTCTTCTTCTCAAAGCCAAAGAAATAATTTGGATGGGTAAAGGATGACGGGAGGACTTCGTGAGCAGGAGTAGGAGCTTGAGCATGCCTTGGCTGCATAATCTTTATTACATGAGAGGAGGAAGGCGCATTCTTCAATTTTTACTTGGCCACCTTAAAAGTGAGGGGCCCCTCGTCCTCGATTAAATTTGAGGCTTTGCGCTTTGGAGCAGGACAAGGGGCTCTAGGATGACGGTCCTTCTGAGGGAGAGGCGAAGCCTTCTTACTCTCCGTAGTCGATAAGTCATCATAGTAGGGGGCCAGATGTGGGAAGTTGACCTCCTGAAGGTTCAGACAAAGGATTGCTTTCTGAATCTCCTTCTTAGTGCGAGGACGAAGCTGGCCGGTCTGAAGGTCTTGCATGGGGATTACCCTCATTAGGTAAGGATGAGGCACTTGGGTCTTATCCTTTGGGGTTCCTATCACCAACATGAGCCAGAGGACCTCGTTCACTGGCTTCAACGACTTTTCTGCGAAAACAAACATAAGGGAAAAAATCAGAAAATGAAGACATTAAGATTAACTCAATTTATGTTACCTACCCAACAAGGCCTCAATATAAGTAGGAGCAGTGAGATGACCCTCTTTATCCATGAGGAAACTGCTGCACCATAAGCCCTCTAAGTTAACCAGGTCTCTGACGCTGATTAATAAGAGAAGGTCCCTCTTATAATCCTCGGTAAGTGGAGGGTTGGCAGAAAGCTTATGGGGGTTCAAGATAATCTCCATCGTAGCCTAACCCCTCATCACAGGAATGGGTATAGTGGAGCCCAAAAAACCTACGATTCCACTCATCAGCTTTATTGGGCTTGGAGGCAAATAGCCTTCTATTAGGCCTCCCTAAGGACATAAAAATACCAGTATCGCCCTGACTGGGCCCAAACTAGTAGAAGGTCTGGAAGAGTTCCATTGAAGGAGATAAAATCCCAAGGCAGTAGCAAAGAACCTCAAACCTGTGGATGTCCAGGATCGAGTTAGGCATGAGTGTGAAAGGAAGCACGCTAAAGTGCCTGAAGACTTGCTGAAAGAAATCAGAGGGAGGAAGGAGGAGGCCTCAAAGCATGTGATTGTAAAATATAACATAATCCCACCGACCAACGGGAATACTCAGTGCTGGATCTTCATGGAAGATACGGTGGGAAAAAGATGGAAAGATGAAGGAGACCTCAGAAGAAATATTGTCAAGATTAGGTTGAATAGCCTCCCAGTTAACTTTAGATCTGGGAACGACTCGCTGTCAGGCAGGGACCAAGGAATTAACAATGAATTCCATTCTGCTTACTGAGCTAGCTTTAGGAGCTGGAGCAGGACAAGTGCAAGCCATTTGGTTAGCAAGAATTTTTTAAGGTTGGAATTTAAGAAGAAGAAGAAGAAGTTTGCATAAATCGAAGGAAACAATAGAAAATGACAGGTTAAACAATAGTATATAAAGACCTTCTAAAAGACCTTTCATCTTTTCGACCGTTACAACCCAAAACGCGACATGTGGCAGAATACTTCAGATAAAATAGGGCACGTGGCATGAAGTCAGGAAGCTCTTCGCACGAAAGCCTCGACAAAGTAAAGAGCAAAGCATAAAAAAATGCTTAAAACCTTGAAGATATTTTAAAGGAAAATTTTTGTCCAAATAGAGGACTCAAATCATGAAATCCTTCAACCTCTTATGAACAAAGGGGGCCACTGATACATGTCTATCCAGAATGGGCCTAAGAAAGTTTTGGGTCCAAGGGCATCTAAAATCCTAAACAGGTAGGCTCAAGCCCAAAGTCCATAAGACCTTCAGTACACACCTTTGGTATAGAAGGCTTCGTCCACTTACCGAAGGTATGTAGAATATTCCAAAGGTCTACCTCGGCGGTCACCTTCGACCCCTTCCTCTGGACACATATTGAGGACCTATTAGTGACATGTGTCCATCTTCTGGATAAGTATTATATTGTACTCTGCGCAGAGGCAGCCATGTAGACCACTCACAATGTGCCACGTGGCCTAAGAAATTATTATAAATAGCCTATGATGTCACATTTTTCAATGTACGTTCACTAAACCTAAAAACTACCTAAAATATACTTTCTAAAGGACTCATAATGAGTTTAAGGCATATTAGTTCATCACTGACTTAGGCGTCGGAGGATCGTTGCCAAGCAACACGCCTGACCCTCTTAGCTCATTTATTACACATTGTGCATATATCCAGATTCGATACATTTCCAACTCAGAGATCATAAGTTGTTAAGCAAAAAACTTACCATAAATGTTCATGTCTAATATAAGCAACTTACAAAAATATCTTGAAATTCTTTAACACTAGTTGTGAGTTGCGACCATTTTGACTTTAGGAATCTCTTGCCTTTGTTCTATATGCTGTGACTTTTCTTATTTCTTGGTATACTGAATAGCCTTCATATATGAATTAACAACAAAAATAGAGTATCAAAATTTAAGAATTTGTACAAGAAAAAAATCTAAATTATTTGTTGTGATTGAATTAAAAAATTTTATAATATGTAGAAATCCTAAAATAAAATTAATGAGAGCAAAATAATGAGGACAAATAAAATTATTACAAGCATATTTCTCTTTATTGATTTATATGATTTTTATTTAATGGTATTTTAATAGGAGAAGGAAGTATATATAAGTTCCTAGGTAGAATTATATTGTTTTTAAACTTCCAATTCAGGATAAAATACACTAATAAAAGTAACATTAGCTATATTTTAGTTGTTTCTTTTAAGAGTGTTATATTTTAGTTAGTTGTAGTCAATTACATTATCAAAAGACATCTATATATATATATATATATATATATATGGGTTGGGGTTTAGGGTTTAAGCTCTTGTCTTTTTTCTATTTACTGCGACTTTTCTTATTTTTTGGTATATTAAATAACCTTCATATTTGAATTAACAACAAAAATGGAGTACCAAAATTTAAGAATTTGTAGGAAAAAAATCTAAATTCTTTGTTGTGATTGAATTAAAAAATTTTACAATATGTAGAAATCATAGAGCAAAATAATGAGGATAAATAAAATTATTAGAAGCATATTTCTCTTTATTTATTTATATGATTTTTATTTAATGGTGTTTTAATAGGAGAAGGAAGTATATATAAGTTCCTAGGTAGAATTATATTGTTTTCAAACTTCCAATTCAGGATAAAATACACTTATAAAAGAAACATTAGCTATATTTTAGTTTTTTTTTAAGAGTGTTATATTTTAGTTAGCTGTAATCAATTACATTACCAAAGACATCTAAAAATCTACAATTATATATATATATATATATATATATATATATCTCAATGAGTCCATCCTTAAAATTAGTCCTAACAAATTAATATTAACCATTCATTCCAAAAAATGAGTACATAATCTAATGGATGTGATTAAATATATATAAAAAAAAATTAAAACTCATCTCTAGCACCTCAAACTCTCAGTACGCTTTTTCTTTTTACAGCACATGTCGTCTTCTTATTCAGCTCAAATTCTCCTCCAAATCTAAGTGAATGAAAAATGATTTCAGTAAACTACTATTATATGAGGTCCATTCACCTTTATATTATTCTTTTTTGAAACGTTTACCATGTTCGGAAAAGAAGAAAAAAATGTTGAGCTTAAAATCTTGAATTGTTCAGTGACCATCTAATACTGATCATTCATGCACTAATTTGATATGTTTATGAAATGTGATAATGTAATAATGTCCGATGCTATTACATCATAAAAATATAGATTGGATAACTAATTTGACAAAAAAAATTCCTTTATTTTTTTGAATGCACTTTTCATTATTTTTTTTCTTGAAACTTTTCTTTCTTTATTTTGTTAGATGTGTCAATTAATGTTAATTTGTTTTTAAAAAAATAATAGGATTAAAATTTCAACTTATAAGTTTACTAATTCATTAAACCCAATCTTATATTTACTAAAAATTGATTTTTTTCTTTGATTTTTATTATACCTTTTTTTTTTATCTATTTAGTGCAAGGCCGACTCAAGATGAAATGTGGCCCTAAGCAAATCCTAATAATTGGAGGCATCTTATAATTAAAATAAAATAACTAAAATTTATTCAAAATTTATTTTTCTTGCTTTTTTAGATATAAAATTACTAATTAAAATTATATATTCAAACTAACAAAGTAAATCTTTTTCGATAGATAATATGGCTACTTAATCTTTCTTCTGACATGTTTGAATGTAAGTAAAATTTAATTAATTTTAATTTGGAAAAAGGCTAAAAAAAACTACGTACTATCTGCTTTAGCTTAATTACATTTCACTCAATTAGTCAGCTCAATTACACGCTCCAACTAATTTTTTGACTCAATTAACACCCTAATTAAAATTTTTCGTCATGTTTCGTTAATTTTTTTGGCAGTGAGTTTTAATAGAAACTTAATGAAAGTTGACGGAAATTTTCAAATAAGGGTGTTATTTGAGCTAAAAAATTAATTGGGGCGTGTAATTGAGCCGCACTAGTTGAGGAGAATGTAATTAAGCCAAAGTCGATGGTAGGAGGGCTTATTTGAGCCTTTTCCCATTTAATTTTGATTATACCTATGTTTACTTGGAGTAGCGTCATCCATCATGATCTTGGTGCCTTACATTTTTTTGATATTATGGTTCACAATCACTTCGAGTGGAGAAGGCGAATCCATATAGTCAACCACATTTAATTTGAAATTAAGGTTTTGTTGAGTTGAGTTTAATTTTTAAAAACTTCTTATTGTTAAAGCTATTATACCATGAATAGTTAATAAATCTAGTATGCTTTCTTAATAGGTGAGTTTAAATTAATTTATTTTAATTTTTTAAAAGTATTAATTTATTTTAATTTGAAATAATATAATAATATAATATACAATTAAAAAAATTGAGCAAGGACCCTAATATGAAACAATATAATAATATACAACTAAAAAAAAATTAGGGTCCCTAAAAAATGGAGGCCTTAGCCCACTGCCTTATGCTTATAGCATGAGCCACCTCTGATTTACTGTAACAATTCACTTTTATGAGAAATGACTCCATAAATCTCTATATAATTATTAGAATTTTTTTTATTGTACGTCGAGTCTAAAAAAAATATATTAAAATAGTTTCTTTTATTGTTTTTTTTTTATAATAGTAACCTATTAGTTTTTCATAATGGTAGGCTATTAATTTTCTATGTCCAAATAACAATATTTTAATGCTAATAAAATCTCACTTTGATTTTCTTAGAAATAATACTTTAATACTTTTAAAACCTCACTTAAATGTTTTCACAATCGTACTTTAAGTTTTCAATAAGAGCACTATAATTTTTGCAAGTGACTTAGGATTTTGAAACAACACTTTAAAACTTTCAAAACCTTACTTCAATATAATCAAAACCTTACCTTAAGTCTTTAACAATAAATTTTCAGTTTTTTTGAAACAACACTTTAATTCTCTCAAATATTACTTCAATATAATTAACATATTACTTTTGAATTTTTTAAAAATAAAACTTCACTTTTTTTTAAAGAATTTTATATTTTATACTCTCAAAATCTCAATTTTTTGAAATAGCACTTTAATGCTTACAAAACCTCACTTTAATATTCTCATAACCTTACTTTATGTTTTCTATATATAAAAAAAAACATTAGAGTTTTTAGAAGCAATTTTTCTAATTTTAGCAAATAAACATTAATTCTATCAAAATCTCACTTTCATATTCTCAAAACATTATTTTAATATTGCATAAGATTTCTGCATTTTAAACATCACTTTAATATTTAGAAAATAAAACTTTAATATTTTCAAAACCTCACTTTAATGTTATCTACTACACTTCAGTTAAAACAACATTTTTATTTTCAGTAAACAAAACTTTAAATACTCTCAAAATCTCACTTTAACATACTATATATCACAATCTAAAGTTTTTAATCTTAAAACATGAGTTTTCTAAAAATAATACTTTAATGCTCTCAAAACCTAACTTTAATGTTATCAGAAACTTACTTTAAGTTTTCAAAAAAAAATCACAAAGTTTAGGTTTAATTGTGTTTGTTGAACGAACTTTCATTTTTGGCAAATTGATTTAATTTTGGAAAATTAAATCAAAATTTCAGAATTCCACTATCAGTGCTAACGTGGATTCGCCAGAATTAATAAAATAATATTTTTAATCAATGTAGATAACATATCAATAAAATTTAAAAAAAATAAAAATCTAAAATCACTAAAAATAAATTTTAAAACATTTTTTTTAACTTTTAAATTTGTTTTCCTGAAATTTAAAACATTTTTATTAATTTTATTTAAAAAAACAAATTAAAAAAAGAAAATGATGAACCACCACCATATCTGCTCTAGATCTCAAGCTAAAACCCCACCGTTGAACACAGCGCCGTTCTAAAACTCCACTGTCAAACACCGCAAATACAATGCCTATGGCTTTGATTTCATTAACAATTTTTGCCAGCATTCTCCTTTCCAGGATGGCGGAGTCCCGAGAACAACGGTGGTTCTGGCACCGTTCTAAAACTCCATTTGCCTTCTTTGTTTCCCACTTGGTACAAGACCATCAAGTCAGAGAAGATGATGATGATGCTAATGATGCTGCTGCTACTGATGCTGATGATGATGATGATGAAGGTTAGTAAATTTTTTCAGAAATTCTGGCAAAAAAAATTGTTGAAAAAAAGTTTTAAAAAGAGAGAGAAATGTAATTCATTATTAATTAGCAAAGCTAAAAAAAATAGTAAAAAAAAAAATAAAATGGATAGTTGTAGGTGCTAAAGGGAAATGCGAGACGCACAGCGGAAGATGGAAAAATCGTCATTTTAATTTTTTTTCAAAGTTAAAACCTTTTATTTAAACACTTTGAACAAATATGTTCATATGCATGTTTCAAACTCTTTGAAAAACCATTTGAACATTCTAAATCTTTGTTAAAACATTTGAACATTGAAACCACATTTAAACCCATCAACTTGATCTACCAATTTTGTGCAAAACACAATGACACAAAGCCTGCAGAAGAAATGTATCAAATACCTTTCTCCTTTTGCTTTGTTGAGCTTCTCAAATGTGAAGCCTCTAGTTATCTCACACCAAGCTTAAGCAAGCTTGAAGTCCCATTCACTTTAATGTAAAACTTGATCCTTGAACTCCCTAGGTTGCCCTTTAGCTTAGGTTCAAGTCTCAATTCCAAGTTAGGGAACAAGTGAGTGTGTTAAATCCTCAAACTTTCTTAGCAAAGGTAAATTTCTAAAACTCTAAGTTTGAAACCCTTTTGAACTCTTCAAAAGCTCTCAGCTTAAGTTCTGGAAATTTTTTTACTTCTCACTTAATATACTTGGGCAAAACAGTTTACCTTTTACATGTAGATTAATTCCACTAACTAGATGAGTCACTAATCACTTCTACTAATTAGGGCACTTGTCATGACTTAGTGATTTGCATGAAAACACATGTCATGACAAAGCCTAAGTGGAAAGTGAGTTATTATCATCTTTCCAATTAGTGGAAAAAATATGCACCATTAGTTATCACATAACTAATTCATTTGCTTAATGTTTTTGTTAATTTAATCCTCCAAGTTTTATATCTCATACAAATGGACTAAATTGAAATACACTCCTTTAAAATGAACTTTAAGATATGCTAGCGTCTTTGTGAATTTAATCACAAGTTCAATTTGATTATAATTAATAGTTAATTGAACATTTCAATTAGATATTAATTATAATATCTTTACACAATGCTTACTCAAAACTTTATAGTGTGTGAATCACTAAGTTCATGTCCTAAATAGCAATGAGATAGGAAAACTCTTTTCCTATATCTATATATAATCTCATCTGATACATAGTTTCATAAGTCATAAGTTACATCTAGCACAACATATCATGACTACCTAAATAGGAATGAATATTGACGACCAATTCAATGAATATATAAGTGTGGACCAATGGACATAGTTACCATACACTTAAGTCCCTTCATTATGGATTCCCGAGCTTAGCTAGAGTCAAGAATTCGTCAAACTCTATATGCTTTGATCATATGACTACTTCTTATTTCTAGTCTTTGGTATTCTCGATTCCTAATAGAAACACTTTCTAGTGAATCTTTTCCACCTTGGCCAAGGATTTCATATCGAGGAGAACTAGAAGTCATAGAATCCTTACTTGCTTACCCAAGCTAATGAATTCTCTCTTGGAGAACATTTATCTCAATATACTACTAAGTATAGCCACCATATGCCATATACCTCCGTGTGGCTAGCAGAAGTATGTAAGCAGTGGCAAACTGCACCCACCAATACATTAGATAAACTCCACCTCAAGTTTAAGGACTATATGCACAACTATGACCTAGATGATTAAATATTGACTATGGTAAAACCCATATATTCATTGTCTAACATCACCTGTTCAACTCACTCATCTCATGAAAGTCCACATGTTGTCATGACATCCCATGTTTATAGCATGAGACTCACTACCTCCATTACCATAAGTATCACATACTTATAATGGATGACAATAGCGGCAATGGTCTTCTAAATTATTAATGTCCCAATCATAATTCTATGACCACAAACATGTTTTATAGTATTATGATAACAAGAAACTATCACTCATATTCTGATACAAAATGTTAATGGAACATATATAAGTTATAATTGAATTTGGGATTCATTTAAATAAAATATATATTTTATTGCCATTGGCATTCAATTATTACATTTACAATGTGCTCTAGTGCATATAGGTCTAACAATCTCCCACTTACACTAAAGCTAATCATAGAGCCACTCATTACAGTATCTCAATTCCATCTTCTCAAGATGAAACTCCAACTACTTCTGACTTATAGCTTTAGTTAATGGATCAGCCGTGTTATTAGCTGAACCTATTTTTTGCATGGCTACATCACCTCTCCTAATGATTTCACTGATAATATAAAAATGCCTTTCAAAGTGTTTGGATTTCTGGTGAGACCTTGGGTCCTTTGCCTGAGTAATGGCTCCATTGTTGTCACAGTAGAGAGAGACTAGCGACTGAATGGAAGGAACCACTTTAGTTCATAAATGGACTTCTGAATCCAAACAACTTCCTTTTACAGCATCACATGTAGCAATATGTACACGTC
>CAOJBK014764275.1:0-14513 GCA_948294925.1 Codiaeum variegatum
TAAAATATTAATATTAAAAGAGATAAATTTAAATTTAAAAATAAAATAATAAACTTTATCCATTTATAACTCATAGGATGATAAATTTAATATTTATTTTAAATAGTTTTTTTACCGATAGAATAAATTGTCTATCTATAATTAATTTAATCTAACGATTTAAAAAATAAAATAAGATTATTTTGTTAAAAAAAATAAAAGTAAAATACACCATTACAACTCATATTTCATGTTAGATTTTTAATTTTTTTATTTTTAAAACTTTAAATCATGAAAAAATTTTATGAATCCATGAATTATAATTTCATTTTTTAGAATCTAACAACAAATAAAATTAAAGCGTAGTAAAAAAAAACCGTGGGTAAAGTATTTCTCTTGTAGGGTAAGATCTTGTTAGATCCCAATCCAGAGAGGATCTAATTCTACGTATTTTTATGTAAAAAATATGCATCCCACAAATTAAAATAAAGTTTAATTTTATAATTTAATATAAAATACAAATAAGTTTAATGTATGATTTAATTGGTAAATATGTATATAATAAGATAGATTTTTAATTTTAATTATGAACTTTTTAAAGTACACATACCATTAACATTAAAAATGATTTTCTTAAAAAAATTATTAATATGTAGAATAAAATATTATAAACTATAAATTAAAAATAACTTTGATTAATAAAAAATATATACTATGAAATATATACTATTAATATTAAAAGAGATAAAATTAAATTTAAAAATAAAATAATAAACTTTATACATTTATAACTAAAAGGATGATAAATTTAATATTTATTTTAAATAGCTTTTTTTACCAATAGAATAAATTGTCTATCTATAATTAATTTAATCTAATGATTTAAAAAATAAAATAGGATTATTTTGTTAAAAACAAAATAATAGTAAAATACACCATTACAACTCATATTTCATGTTAGATTTTTAAGTTTTTTATTTTTAAAACTTTAAATCATGAAAAAATTTTATGAATCTATGAATTATAATTTCGATTTTTAGAATCTAACAACAAATAAAATTAAAGAGTGGTAAAAAAAACCGTGGGCATAAAGTATTTCTCTTGTAGGGTAAGATCTTGTTAGATCCAAATCCAGAGAGGTGGCAGGATTCAATTCTACGTATTTTATGTAAAAAATATGCATCCCACAAATTAAAATAAAGTTTAATTTTATAATTTAATATAAAATACAAATAAGTTTAATGTATAATTTAATTGGTAAATATGCATATAATAAGATAGATTTTTAATTTTAATTATGAACTTTTTAAAGTACATATACCATTAATATTAAAAATGATTTTTTTTAAAAAATTATTAATATATAGAATAAAATATTATAAACTATAAATTAAAAATAACTTTTATTAATAAAAAATATATACTATGTAATTTGACTTTAAAAATTTTAATTTAATAATATAAAATATTAATATTAAAAGAGATAAATTTAAAAATAAAATAATAAACTTTATCCATTTATAACTATTTATTTTAAATAGTTTTTTTTACGGATAGAATAAATTGTCTATCTAGAATTAATTTAATCTAACGATTTAAAAAATAAAATAAGATTATTTTGTTAAAAACAAAATAATAGTAAAATACACCATTACAACTCATATTTCATGTTAGATTTTTACGTTTTTTATTTTTAAAACCTTAAATCATGAAAAAAATTTATGAATCCATGAATTATAATTTCGTTTTTTAGAATCTAACAACAAATAAAATTAAAACTGTATGGATTGCACAAAATTTTTTGCTGAATTCCATCATATCAAATAATCATTACACATTAAAATTTTTTTGTATGGTATAATACGAAAAAGTAATAGCACCTAAAAGAGTACAAAAAGTAAAACAAAATTATTATTTCACAATGGAGGGGGTATATTTGTATAAAAATATATGGTCTTGTTTAGTTATTAGGTGTGAGGGAATGAGGAAAGAAAATTTTCAATGAAAAATGACTAAAAAAATGTAAATGCTTTTTTTTTCATTCTCATTTCCTTTTTTTTTTCTTTTGGTGTGTTTGCCAAAATCACTTTTAGACCATTTTTTTTATATTTTATTTAGAAATGTTTTATAATATTATTTTTATATATTTTTTAATATATTTTGAGAGATATTTAATGTTAAAATAAAATTTTGAAAAATAAAAATGTCCTATATTTTGAAATTGAGAGAGTAAAATGTTTGTTTGATAAAAAAATGGTTAAAACACATTTTCCATTAGAAGTTAATAGATATATATTTGGCAATTTTTAATAAAATTATTGTCTTAAAATTATGATTTTTTTAGTGAACCTATTAGAGAATGGAGGGAGTTGATTTCAAAGCGACATTGCACCAAACTCCACCACCATATTTGAAAAATCTTAATGAGCAATCTCTTCCACAATAGATTGATGGACAGTTTCACAAATATAGCTTGGCTGGATTACGCGACAGCTTGGATGTCCTGTCGTTAATTTGGACGAACAAGCCTCCTCCATGGCAGAATGAGAAGCATGAACTCTAAAGTAATTGTGTTTACAGCTTGCTTTAAAGGTTAAAAATTACTAACTTTTTGTCTCCATTAATAAAGGAATACTTGCATGCAAAACATTTACAAGAATTTAACTCAAAATTTTGTAAAGAGCTGATTTACAAATTGTAATGTTAATCATCTAAAGAAACAAAAGGAAACTATTAAACTGAATTCCTTAATATTAGAAAATCATTTCGAAATTACAAATTAAAGTGTAAAAGGGCGAGTACGTGTGAAGCAATGATGTGTTTGTTCAGGAAAATAATGAAATCAGTAAGCACATGACAATATGTAATTGATATGGACGATAATTGGGTGGTGGGTCGATGTCAGATGATTTGATTGAGTTCTCACTTCTTAGTACTGACTTCCACAGCTAATTCATGAATGCATGTATCTAGGAGGCAATTTGTTCGGGTGAATCTGGTTCAGGTGGTTCTGGTTTTATTGGTGGGACAGATATTGCTATGGACAGTTAGTTTGCATGCTACAAAAGTAATGCTAAGTTTAAATATGGTTTGTTATATAAATGATGTCAATGAGGGAGTCAAAATCCGAGTTTTAACTTGCTTAGTTGACTTGATAATTTCTTTTCTAAATTTATATTATGAAGATCTTTTTGACAATAAATTATTTTCATTCAAGATGATTAGGGCTTGGATTTCCATACCAAAGCTACCATAGATTGCCAACATAAGAGATGGATCTCATTACTTACCGCTGACCTACTAAGAAAAATAGAAATACATCCTAAATCTAGGAATTAAGGGATTTACTATTATCCCTTAACATATTTAGAAATTTTCATTCATATACTCGTGTGAAATTAGAGTTACTGGTCAGTTCTCAATTCCTTTCATTATACTATTCATTGGTTTTCATTCCTAAGCTTACTTAAGCATCAAACATCCTGTTTAGGAGTCCAAACATTGTGTTTCTTATGGTTCACAAGAGCAAAAGAAGAATTTAAGTTACTATTTGATACGCTGAGCATATAACACACCTTTGTCTTTGGTGTTTGCTAGTAATTATCATAGAACATAATGAATCCTCACAATCCCTAAGAATTTGCCAAAGATTTGAACCTTTTCTTGAACTTGTTTCCACAAGTTGTAGGGCCAAACATACCAAATCCCCAAATAGAGAATCCATTGCTTACAGGAAATCTAGGTTTGGGGACTAATGTTTAACAAATGTCAACAATTGGAATAAGTCAGGTAAAAGCCAGGTTAGTAGTGCTAAACCCACCAAGGGATTTTGGAGAGAATCTGCCACATACTCCAAATTTGAACAATCCAATTGTGGTTTAGGGCCTACTTTAAGCTTACTTAGATGTAAGCAAATAGTTGATTGAATTAAGACATTCCATTAGCTATAATCAGGGAACTTTCCCATAGGCTCATCCTAATCAAGGGGAATATATCCTAGTAGCAGTAAAGAAAAATCAAACTGTAGCCTTGTGGAGGAGCAGAATGTCTAGAAGTACAAGAGTAAAAGTAAGAGTGAGGACAATGAGGAAAGATAGTCAGCCTGGTCGGCAGGGATTGTCGAGAAACCATTCAAATTTGAGCTAAAGTTTTGGATGAATGAGTGTTTAGGGGAGATAGGAATATAAGGTCATGCATATAACTTTAGCATTAAATCGGACTCACCTCTCTCTGAAGAGATCCTAAAGGTGACAGACCCAGAGAGGTTCAGAATTCCTACCCACTTTGTTGTGTATGATGGAAATTTGTGCCATGGGTGTCACATCCACAAATATAAGGCTCATATTAACTTCCAGATACATGACAATGCAATTTTATGCAAAATCTTTCCCATCATGTTGAAAGATACTGCTTAAGTCCCGTACTAGTTATTAGAGCCAAACTCAAAACATTCTTTCATGTAGTTATCATAATTATTTCTATCTCGGTTCATCTCCAGCTTGAGTAAAACCAAACAACCCTCATAATTGTATATATATATAGAGAGATTCAACAAAGAGGTTAACATGATTCATTGCCCTAATCATGATACAACCTAATTAGTTCTCTTCTTAGGTACTATAAACTGAGATTTGCAAAAAGACTTATTAGTATAATGACCAAAAACCTTGACAGAAATGATGGAGATAGTAAGCAATCAAATACGCTTGGTGGAAAGAATGGAAAAGTTAAATAATAGGAGTAAGGAGATGACGATGCATTCACATCATTACCCTAGAGCTTTGTATGTCAATGGTTTAGGCATTGGCTGATCAAAGGGAAGTAGGTTAGGCTTGGGAAGAAACTCTCCATACAAAGAACAAAGGGAGAACCGAGTTTATTGATGTGTATCAATAGGTCTAATACTGATTCTTAGTAGTAAAAAATAATTAGTAAAGGCTCTAAGGGTAGGCAAGACAATAATAAATATTGCAACTTACATGAAGATGAAGGCCATAAAATGAAAGGTTGATGGCATCTTAAAGAAGAAATTGAAAGCTAATTCAGATAGGGGCATAAAAGGATTAAAAAGTTTATAAAAGGGGGAGTTAGAGATAAAAGAGATAGGGAAAGTCGATCGGACGCTAAAACATGAGTAGAGCCTCAATAAAAAGAATGAAAAATTATAAGAGATAAAAGTTATTATGTATGCCAATTCAGACAAATCTAGCTCAATTAAAAGGAAACAGACAATTAGGGAGGTCTGGTCAGTAGAGCATTGATCTAATTAGATAGTAGACCACCCTACAATATGGGGGTCAATAATTTTCACTAATGAATATAAAATCCATGTGAAACATCCACACAATGACACCCTACTAGTGCAGAGATACATCGATAACTATAAGATGAGAAGGGTATTAGTGAATGACGACAACTCAATAAATTTGATAATCTAAGAAGTCTACAAGATGATGAAGGTTAAAGAGGCTAACATGAATGGAGTTATAACAAATCTACTAGGATTGAGTCCTTGACTAGTTCAAGTAGAAGGATATGTTAAGCTAGAAGTGGAATTAGGTGAGTAGAACCTAACTGAAGTAGTCAAAGTTGAATTCATAGTGGAAGACATCACCTTTTCTTTCTTATAACTTCATTTTAGGAAAAACGTACTAACACATTACTAGGGAAGTAGCATTTTCCACTTATATATAAAGACACCTACTCCTAAGGGTTTAGCCATCATTAGAGGAAATTAGAAAATAGCCAAGACTACATATTTCAATGCTCAGAAAGGCATCTATCTAAAAGTTCAGGTTGATGATGAAGTAGTAAAGTTTGAAAATATACCACTAATTGATGGTGAAGTGAGAAAAGAGAGAATTAATTCAAGGGAAATTGAGGTCGGTAAGGAAATGTACCGATAAGTAAAAAAAATTGAATTGATTCAAAGGATATTAAAGCATAAAGATACTTTTGCTTAGTCCAATATAAACCTGGTAAGAGTATATTCGAAGGTAATAACTCATATGATGGCTATATATATCTCGACAAAACTTATAGCATAAAGAAAGTGAAAACATTCCTCTAAGAAATAAAGAAATGATTGCAGTGGAATTATAGAAATTACTTCAGTATGGGATGATAAGGGAGGTTCGATACCCATAATGGTTAGAAAATATTATGTTGGTAAAAAAATAATGGCATTTTCAGAATGTGTGTTGATTTCACTAACCTTAATAAAACCTTTCTAAAAGAAAACTATCATTTATCTAGTATAAACTAGTTGGTTGACTCTATAACAAATCATGAATTGTATTCATTTTTAGATGCCAAGTCAAGTATCACTAGATATGCATGCATCAATTTAATGAGAAAAAAAAAGACTATTTTGTGACTGACCATGGCACATATTGTTATAGCATGATGTCATTTGGATTGATAAACGTAAGGGAAACTTAACAAAGGTTAGTGAATAAGATGTTCAGAGGCTACTTAGGAGTGAACATGGAGCTCTATGTAGATGATATGATTACTCATGGTAAGGTGGCATAAATCCACCCAACTAATGTGGAAAAAGTGTTTCACCTTCCCAAGGAGTACAATCTAAAGTTGAACCTAAAAACAAATGTGTATTTGGTTTACCAACCATGAAATTTCTATGATATATGGTCTCATAGAGAGGTATAAAGGCGAACCAAGAAAATATAAGAGCAGTTATGAAAATGAAGCCTTTCAAAAAAAATCATGTAAGTTTAAATGTTGGATGGAAGAATCACAACATTAAGTTGATTCATCTTTTGTTCAACTAAGAGATGCAAACCCTTCGCTAAAGCTCTGAATAACTTATAGAATTTTTACTAAATTGAAGAGTCCCATGAATCTTTCAAAGATTTAAAGTCCTTCCTGACCTTGCCTCCTCTATCGAGCTGCTAGTGAATGGAAAAGATCTAAATGTTTATCTTGCTTCAACTGCCTCCTCGATTACAATCGTTCTTATCAGGGAAGAGGGAGGAGAGCAATATCCAATATATTATATTAATATATTTCTTCATGATATAGAATTGATATTTGAAAAAATATACTTTATTTTTTCCCATATTATTGGTTATTTTTGTGTCATAAATTGAATTTAATTCCCTTGTTCTAGAGTTTTTCGTCCTTTTGGAAGTTTATACATAAGTAAAGTAGATTAAGGAGGTGTTTTGAAGGTGGATTTTCATCATTTCATCTAAACTATAGCTATATTATCAAGGATTTGGAGGATTAATATCTAGAGTCTTCATGGGTTCTACCATTTTCTACATTTTCTTCTTATTTTCTTGTTCTTTTACATTTATTACGAACTAAATTCCCTTGTCTACCTAGATTAGATAAATTTATCTCTATTGTATGGATTACAACTCTTTACTAAATGAATGTTGAAATTTCTTATCAAGTTATGCTTTTGATTGAAATTTTCTGCAAAATCATTTACAATATCATGCTTGTTAATGATGAATGTTGTTCCTTCTTTATTAGAAATAGAAAATTTGGACATAGAATACTCAAAAGCATATGGGTTTGTTTTAATTATTAGAGATAGATGCACAAACACCTAGGGTTTCTAATTTTCACTTGATTTTTAATGCAATTTCTAATTTAATAGGATTGAGAAGGATTCCTCTTCTATTACTTAGAAATTAGGGGCTTAATCTCTTGAAAAAGGGTTAAACCTAGTTTTTATGAAATACCCACTTGATAATAGATTGAGATATTCATTAGGTTGTTAATTAATCTTACAATTTGAGTTAATACGAGTCGAAATCTAGGTAAAAGCTTTGATCCATCATTAATCCCTTCATTAATCTTTAACTTTTCTAAATTTTGATAGTTTATATTTAGGTTAAAGTTTAAGTTAGATAAGTTTAGTATCAAAACCAACAATTATTGTGAGCTAGACAATAGTAGAGGAGAGTGAGCTAGTGCTTAATTGATTGACCAAATTTTCCTTGGAAGAACGATACTGGGACTCACCCGAATTTATTGCTTGATATGACCCCGTGCACTTGCGGGTGTTAGTGGCAGAAGTGCATCAAGTTTTTAGCGTCGTTGCTGGGGATATTTGGTTTAATAATGATCAATATTAGCGATAAATCTAAAGCTATTAATTTAGCCTATATTTTCTTCTTTATTTAATTGTGTTTCCTCTTTGTGTCTCATTTCAGGTACTAGTGCATGACCAAAGTTAGCTCCTCTAGTTTACCTCCTTATAGTCTGGAACTTCAAAGAATCTTAAGGTAGCAAAGACTAGAACGGGAGTTAGCTTTGGCCAGAGGCAACCCAATTTTAGAGGTGCCCGAGGTGAACATGGAGGGCAATAAGGGTGGTAATGGTAAAAACTATAGCAATGGTAATAGGAATGCCATTGGAGTTGGTAATGGAGATGGCCATGGGGTTAGAAATAGTCATGGGGCTCAAATGCGAAAGACAACATAAGACTTTGCACGAGCGGATCTAAATGATGTTGGTGGTCCAATCCGAAGGCCACCAGTGGATACCAATAACGTTAAAATCAAGTCAGCCATCATACAGATGATCCAAAACTCTTGTTAGTATGGAAGGTTAGCTCATGAGAATCCGCATACCCACTTGGACCAATTTGTAAAAACTCGTGACACTTTTAATAAGAATGGGGTATCGAAAGACACAGTAAAATTGAGGTTGCCTCCCTTCTCCTTAAGAGACAATCTGAAGAAGTGGATAAAATCCTTCACTCCCGGTCACTTCACTATTTGTGGACAATTAGCGAAGGCCTTCTTGAAAAATTATTTCCCTCCTATAAAGACCATAAATTTTAGGCATGAGATCTACACTTTTGTCCAAATGCAAGGGGAATCCCCATATGAATGTTGGAAATGGTTCAAAGACTCACTTTTAAAGTGTCCACATTATGGTTTTTCCTTATGGAAACAAATTGAGACCTTCACAAATGTTCTAAAATACAACAATCGATAAACTTTGATATCCGCCAAAGAAAGATCATTGGGCTACAAAACTCCAGAATAGATTCAAGATTTGATAGAAGAGATGTCTCTAGCATATTACCAATGGCTACCCTCTTTTAGAGACATGCCAAGGTGGAAAGCACCGGGTGCAGATGATATCAACTAGGTTACCTCTCTTTTGGCACAAATGGAAGCCTTAAATAAGAAGTTCAATACCTCAACCTCAATAACCTCTCAGCATCAAGCTATGTTTTATGAGAATTGTGGTGGCGGCCACCACATGCGTAAATGTAACATGGTTGGGGCAAGTCAGTTGAGTGGAAGTCAATAACAAGCAAACTTTATTGAGGGAATGCAAAATGGTGGCAACAATAACCCCTATTTAAAGACATATGATCCCTAGTGGAGGAACCATCCAAACTTTTCTTGGAGAGACCAAAATGAACTAAAGGGACCTCCACCAAGATTTCAACAAAGGCCTCTAATGAAAGCTCAACCCCGTCCATCTAAAAAGAGCAATCTTGAAGAAATGATGGAAAAGTTTTTGTAATCCATAAATACAAGGTTTTTAAATCAAGAGGCTATAAATAGGAGCACACAAGCATCTTTCCAAACCTTGAAATTCAAGTGGGTAAAATAGCAAAGCTCTTAAGTGAGAGGCATTTGGGTTCCTTGCAAGCAATACAGAAACAAATTCTAAGGAAGAGCTCAAGGCAATCACTCTTAAAAGTAAGAGGAATTTGAAGGAGGTTCAGAAGCCTAAGGTGATGGTTTAAATGGATGAGGGGGTTAAGAAATAAATTGGAAGTGAGAAGGTTGAGATCAAGGAGAAAGCTCAAGAAAAAGAGGTGGGAAATCCTAAATCTCTAATCATGGAGTACAAGCCTCATATGTCATATCTGGTGAGGCTTAGACCAAGTTCATCAGACTCTGATCATGGTAACTTTCTTTCCTTTTTTAAGAAATTGCACATCAATATTCCTTTGGTGGATGATCTTTTGCAGATGCCAAAGTATTCTAAATTTCTTAAGGAATTTCTTATCAAGAAGGGTAAGCTAGAAGAAGTCTCCATTGTTCAACTCTCAAAGGAAAGTTTAATGAATTTCGGAAAGCTACCTCAAGGATCCAGGGAGTTTCACTATCCTTTGAATAATAGGTAGCTTAGAAATAGGAAAAACTTTGGCCGATATTAAGGCTAGTGTTAGTTTAATGCCCTATAAAGTCTTTAAGGCTTTAGGTTTAGGTGTTCCCAAGACAACACATCTTATATCTAATTAGCGAATAAGTCTGTTATCTACCCTAAGGGTATCATAGAGGATGTGTTTGTCAAGATCAACCACATTAGTTTTCCTGTAGATTTAATAGTTGTGGAAATGGAAGACAATGTCAATAACTCTCTCAATCTAGGTAGGTCATTCTTAGCCATAACATGTGCCATCATTGATATGCATGAAGGAAAATTGACCATGTCAGTTAGAGATGAAAACATTATCTTATAACTTCCAAAAATTCATGAGCATGCACACACCCTTGAGCAAGTTAATTTTTGTACATCAATGGTTTAAAATGAAAGGTCAAAGGAGGGCTCAATTATAGGTAATAATACTTTTGTTGAGTGTGAAGAAAAGCAAGAAAAAGAGGAGTTGACTAGAAAGGAACAAGTGCAAGAAGAACTATGAAAGAGTAAGGAGGCAAGAAAGCCCAAGACAGTGGGGAAGAAAAAGGTAAGTAAAAAAAGCAAGCAAAATAGTGAGATAAATCTCAAGCAAGGAGATAAGGTATGGTTGCATGAAGCTCTTCTTTAATTATGCTTAAAACTCTTGAACTCGAATGACTATGGAACCATTTATTTGGCATGCCTAGGTCTTGAGAAATTTGGATTCCATAGAGGTTATAATGAATCATTAGAGGTACCTAACATCTAGCCATGACGACGTTAAATAAGCGCTTAGTGGGAGATAACCCACTGGTTTAAAGTTCATTTGTTTTGCTTTATAGTTTTCTTAGTTTTTATTAATTTCCTTCAGTAAAAGTGGATATGATGCTTTATTAAAAGGTTTTTTTTAGGTGTTTCATAGCTAAATTTATTAAGAAAAGATGAGTGGCTAGAGCCATAAGATGTCCCAAAAACCTGTGGCATGCAACGAGGCAAATGCACTTTATTTAGACTTGAAAAGCATGAAAAATTATAGTCTAGTAGTGTGTCACGGTCTGGCTCATAGACCGTGACATAGACCGTGAGGACAAGGATTGAAATGGAGCATTTTTTTAGTCCAGAAGCTTGGCACGGTCTAGGTCATGGACTGTGTTATAGACTGTGAGGAGGTACTATGTGATTTTGAATTTTTAGCAGTAGCGTGGCATAGTCTAAGTCACGGACCGTGCCATAAACCATAACAGAATTTCATTTTAGTCCAGAAGCATGACATGGTCTAAGTCATGGACCATGCTAGATACTATGACAGGGGGCAATTTTTACATTGAAGCTTGGCAAGGTCCCGGTCACAATCCGTACCACAGATCGTGATGCTTCATTGTTCAATTTTTTTAATGGGCACCACATCACTTAACTTCCATTTCTATTTAATTCCATCCTATGACAGCCCCTATTTGGTTCATTTTTTAGCAAAAATCAAACTCCTAAACACCACATACTCTTCAAAACTCTCAAAACAAGGATTCAAAGGCATTTTTCTTTAAGATCTTTCAAGCAAATTCAAGTTTTTCTTCTGCTTTTATTTTTTTATTTTCTTGTCTTTATGTTATGTGTTGGTTCTTTATTTTTCTAGAGAAATTTTAGCTTTACAAATTTCATAATAGGTTTGATTTCTTGAGTTTTTTTTTTAAATTTAGTTCCATAATAGTGTTATTTTGTGGTTAATTTCTTTATTTTGCATAATCGTAGTGTTTTAGCTTTTAGTTTTATTTTTGGATTTTTAAACCTAAATTTTTTTTCTTATTGATTGCTTGAGTCATTTGAAGTGAAACCCTTGAATCCTTGTTTATATAGCTTGTGATAAAGATTGGGAGTGTTTTAATGTTTGATTTGGTCAATTGAGAGTGGTTTTATTTGATGTATGCTAGGTGTTTGATGAAATGCCTAAGTGAGTTGGGGGTCAAGTTTTTAATGAATTTTCAAACTTTTTGTGTTTGTTTAGATTCCAGAGTGACCCCCTCTCACTTTGTTTCAATTTACTTATATGCACATTACATTGAGCACATTACTCTAAATGCTAAGTGTTTGACATATACCATGACAATGTGGTAAGGGTGGGGGTTTTGGGACTTTGAGTGGGGTGCTTAGGGAAATTGCTTAGGTTAGTTTGTTTATTTTTTACAAATTGCTAATGGTCTAATTCTAACTATAACCAAGTCAAATTTTCTTTAACACTAACAGCTAGTGGTGTTGGGTTTGCTTTGGTTTTTCCTTCGTGTTTTATTATTGTTTTTATAGGTTAAGGGTCCAAAAAGCAACCTGCATAATCATCTAATGCTACCAACTTTTCTAAAGTATATGGGAAGTGGCCCGCCTCCTTGTCACCACCTAAAAAAAACAACAGCCTGCTTAGCAGTCCATGCAAGTGCCACCTCAAAATATTCCTGCCAAACGGGGTAAAGGAAACCTCAAGTACAACCCCGACCATCTGTGCCTCAAATTTGAAAAATCTTGGCAGAATGATAGATTGAAGAGGTTTAGAAACAAAAAGTGGTTCACCTCTTGCTCTGTTAATTGGGAAGTTATTCAGGGCTACAAGTGGGAAAGTGACCTTCAAGAGATGCTACAATAGCTAGGGTGGCAAGAATTCTATCAGCTCATCGAGCACGCTTATAGAGAGATTACACTAGAGTTTTTGTGAACATTGGATATGAACCCTAAAGGAGAAAAGCCTAACTTGGAAGCGCCTCACCTTGTTGTAGATTTTGGCATCTGTAAGCCAGAGGATATTGGTTCTTCACTATTTTGTGTCACCCCAACTGAGATCGTCCATACATGAAAAAATAGACAATATTTGGGTAGAATTTGCTCCAGGAGGGGGGAGTGGAAAAAGGGGAAAGTGAAATCCTCAAAGTTTAGGTATACATGCATGCGATGTGTTCACTACATCGTGAAGAGGTCCATAGCTTTGTGCACTGGCTCTTAGGGGCACGTCACCTCGCTCAATCTTTTCTACATGTTCATCATAAAGAAAAATATCAAAGTGAATGTTTCTCAATGCCTCATTCAGATGTTGTGCAAAGAAGTAAGGAAGAAGAAAGGAGGTGGAGATCTTTATGGGGGAAGTTACGTTACCAGGAAAGAAAAGAACTTAAAGGTGGATAATCATCTGAGCACTACGAACAAGGACGAGGGAATTCTCTTATTCAATCACCAATTTCTAAAGAACATGCTTCACAGGATAAGGTTCTCCTAGCTAAGTCTCCTGCCACCACTGCAGGCACACTTACATTACCTCCTCCTCCAGTAGGTCTATCATCATAAATGAGACCTTTTGCTCCTCCTTAGACATCCATTGAGGAAAGCAAGTTTATAAGCAAGGAGGACATTGGGAGACTCGGAAGGTAGAGACAAGAGATTATAAAGGAGATGGGATATGAGAGGAAGCATCATCGTTGGCTCAACAAGGTGATGGGAAATATACTGACGAAGATGGGCCTCAAGAATTCTAAGAGACCTAAATTACCTCTATGCCTGGTAGTGGAGCCTCCAGCTGCTCCAATTGCTCCAGTCGCCCAAGTTTCCCCAATTGAGAAAGAAGATAAGGAAAGCAGTAAGGTCAAAACTGAGACCCACTCTATCAGCTCTTCGAAGACAGAATCACAATCGGGCTCAGATGTTGAAATAGAGGATGATGATGAGGTAGAGGGCGAGTCTGATGATGATGATAACTTTTTTTTTTAGTTATTTGGTTTATTTATTTGGTATTTGTACTTAATTTGGTAATATCGATTATTTGGTTTCTTTTATTGCTAGAATTTGGATGAAATTTTATTCCTTTATGGTTTCTTCATGAAACCAAAAATACTACCTTTGGTATGTAGTGAAAAAATAACTATTTAGCTTGTACTATTAATTTGGGAAGGCTAGACACCTTCCATTTCAAGGCAATATTTCTTTCCCCCATTCTCTTCCTTTATCTTTTTACATACATTGAGGGTAATGTGTGGTTTAAGTGTTTTTGTGTGTGTGTGTGTGTGTGGAGGGGGAGGGGGAGGGGGGGAGAGAGATGGGTAGGGGTGGAATAGTAAACCTAAACATAAAACATATAGGTTCCATAATGCAATTTTGCTAGGACCCAAAAATTGGACAAATTTTATTTTAATCACTCACTTAGATGCTAGGTTTCATGATAACTTCGGCTTTTTTTATTTAAATTTGAACATGGTAGTTGATACTAGGAATCCACCTTGGCACTATTCCCATGACTAGGCTCTAGGGCATTTAGGCACTGTTGAGCAATTAGTCTTTTCCTTTGGCATGAGTTAGGTTATCAACTAGAGCTAGTACCTTAAGCTCTGACTGTCTTTTGTTGAAAAATAAAATAAAATGAAAAAAAATGAAATGATTAG